>JADRCD010161498.1:0-23464 GCA_019843815.1 Montemys delectorum
GAATTATAAATTGAATCAATAGGGAAAATGTTAGAATTCATAAACAAAGAAGGGCAGAGGTAAGGAGGACACAATATCTATCCAAACACCAGGAGTAATTGGGACCAGCAGGACCCAGGCATGAAGGAATGCTGCCAGGCCAGTTGCTGGGCCAGTGCTCTTAGCCGAACTTGGGCACAAATTGTGCAGCCAGTCCAACAACACCCAAAGGAAGCTCCACTCCTGAGAGCTCTAATGGGCCCAGGATCATAGGATCCCAGAATCACAGGATCACAGAGACAGCTTGACTCTGAGGAGTTCTGACACAAGCAGGATCACAGGAAGGACAGGCTCCAGTCAGATTTAGCCAGGGCAGGTAGTACTAGAGATAAGCAGATGACAGGAGGCAATTCTAAGAAGATAAGCAACAGAAACCAAGGTAACTTGGCATCATCAGAACCCAATTCTCCCACCATAGCAAGCCCTGGACACACCATCACACCGGAAAACCAAGTTTCAGATCTAAAATCATTTCTCATGATGATACAGGACTTTAAGAAGGACATAAATAACTCCCTCAAAGAAATACAGGAGAACACAGGTAAAGAGCTAAAAGTCCTTCAAGATGAAACAAAAAACTCTTAAAGACACAGGAAAACACAATCAAACAGGTGAAGGAAATGAACAAAACAATCCAGGATCTAAAAGTGGAAATACAAGAAATAAATAAATCACAAAGGGAGACAACCCTGGAGTTAGAAAATCAAGGAAAGTTATCAGGACTCGTAGATGCAAGCATCACCAACAGAGTACAAGAGATAGAAGAGAGAATCTCAGGTGCAGAAGATAACATAGAAAACAATGACACAACAGTCAAAGAAAATGCAAAAAGCAAAAGGATCCTAACCCTTAACATCCAGGAAATCCAGGACACAATGAGAAGACCAAACCTAAGGATAATGGGTATAGGAAGAAGTGAAGACCTCCAACTTAAAGGACCAGTAAATATCTTCAACAAAAATATAGAAGAAAACTTCCCTAACCTAAAGAAAGTGGTGCCCATGAACATAAAAGAAGCCTACAGAACTCCAAATAGACTGGACCAGAAAAGAAATTCCTCTTGTCACATAATAATCAAAACACCAAATGCACTAAACAAAGAAAGAATTTTAAAAGCAGTAAGGGAGAAAGGTCAAGTAACATATAAAGGCAGGCCTATCAGAATTACACCAGACTTCTCACCAGAGACTATGAAAGCTAGAAGATCCTGGGCAAATCTCATACAGACCCCAAGAGAACACAAATGCCAGCCAAGACTACTATACCCAGCAAAACTCTCAATTACCATAGACAGAGAAAACAAGATATCCCATGACAAAAACAAATTTACACAATATCTTTCCACACATCCAGCCCTATAAAGGATAATAGATGGAAAACACCAACATAAGGAGCAAAACTACACCCTAGAAGAAGCAAGAAACTAATCTTTCAACAAACCCATGCAAACCTAATTCCACCTTTAACAACAAAAATAACAGGAAGTAAAAATTTTTCTTACTATCTTGATATGAAAATTAATATAACCAACAAATCCTAATCAATTAAAATTTAAAAATATGAGGAATTAGAAATTTGTTGGTTGTCATTCAGTGGTCTCTCTAATTTGGTAATTGGAGAAATATGTCCAATATTGTATAATCCATATACACTTTCTGCTTGTTTGAATGTGACAGTGTCTTGCTGAGTACCACATAATGGTCTTGAAATCAGGCTTCTCCTATCTCAGCCTCTCTATTAGTAGGATTATTTATTTGATGTTTTTACACTATCCTATGGTTTTCAGAACAGCTTACATATTTCAAAAGTATTTGTACAGCCAAAAGAAATGTAGACAATTAACTTGATAGGTGGCTTATAAGAGAACAACAAAGAGTGAGACTGAATGTTTTGCTTGATGTTTGTAATTATTGTATCAGGTTTGAAGAGGAGGATTTTATAAGTTCCTCTTTCTCTGAGATGAATGCTTTTCAAAATCATCACAGCCATGAACCAGATTCTTACACTCACCTAATGTCTGTGCCACCCTCGAATTAGAAACATTGAAACAGTTGGTGAGTGACTTCATGGATAGACCATCTTAATACACACACCATTTCTTAAATGAATGTAACCTGTTCTCTGTTGGCTGAGGATAAAAATAACCACTTAAGTCAAATAGCTTTGACCATACCAGAAAACCTGTATACAAAAATCGTGCCTACAATTTATTCCTTGGCACAGCAGAACAGTCAACTCTCAGTTTAGCTATGATGGAGGTAAAATCCTTTGGTGATGTGATGGCCATTGAAGTACAGCCTTATTACAATGAACTCCAATGTCTAAAATTTGTTCTTATTTTGGGCTTGTACCACAGTAAGAACCATGAATTTAAGCTCTACTAAAAACAAAACAAACACAAACAAAATCTATTTATCTACTTATGTTCATTTAAAAAATACTAGTCGTTTTGGCACTCCTGGGTCTTTTGTTATTCCAGATGAATTTGCAAATTGCTCTTTCTAAGTCTGTGAAGAATTGAGTTGGAATTTTGATGGGGATTGCATTGAATCTATAGATTGCCTTCGGTAAGATGGCCATTTTTACTATATTAATCCTGCCAATCCACAAGCATGGGAGATCTTTCCATCTTCTGAGATCTTTGATTTCCTTCTTCAGAGACTTGAAGTTCTTATCAAACAGATCTTTTACTTGCTTAGTTAGAGTTACACTGAGGTATTTTATATTATTTGTAACTATTGTGAAGGGTGTTGTTTCCCTAATTTCTTTCTCCGCCGGTTTATCCTTTGTGTAGAGGAAGGCCTCTGATTTGCTTCAGTTAATTTTATATCCAGCTACTTTGCTGAAGTTGTTTATCAGGTTTAGGAGCTCTCTGGTGGAATTTTTGGGGTCACTTAAGTATACTATCATATCATCAATAAAGGACCCTCTGATGGAATCACAATCCCGGACCTTAAGCTGTACTACAGAGCAATCGTGATAAAAACTGCATGGTATTGGTACAGTGACAGGCAGGTAGATCAATGGAACAGAATTGAAGACCCAGAAATGAACCCAGGCACCTATGGTCACTTGATCTTTGACAAAGGAACTAAAACCATACAGTGGAAAAAAGATAGCATTTTCAACAGATGGTGCTGGCTCAACTGGTGGTTAACATGTAGAAAAATGCAAATTGACCCATTCCTTTCGCCTTGTACAAAGCTCAAGTCCAAGTGGATCAGGGACCTCCACATCAAACCAGATACATTGAAACTAATAGAAATTAAAGTGGGGAAGAACCTTGAGCAAATAGGCACAGGGGGAAATTTCCTGAAGAGAACCCCAATAGCTTCTGCTCTAAGATCAAGAATTGACAAATGGGACCTCATAAAGTTGCAAAGCTTCTGTAAGGCAAAAGACACTGTCAATAGGACAAAACGGCAACCAACAAATTGGGAAAAGATCTTTACCAACCCTATATCTGATAGAGGGCTAATATCCAATGTATACAAAGAACTCAAGAAGTCAGTCTCCATAGAACCAAATAACCCTATTAAAAATGGGGTACAGAGGTAAACAAAGAATTTTCGACTAATGAACACCAAATGGCTGAGAACCACCTAAAGAAATGTTCAACATCCTTAGTCATCAGGGAAATGCAAATTAAAACAACTCTGAGATTCCACCTCACACCAGTGAGATTGGCTAGGACAAAAGACTCAGGTGACAGCAGATGCTGGAGAGGTTATGGAGAAAGAGGAACACTACTTCACTGCTGGTGGGATTGCAAACTGGTACAACCACTCTGGAAATCAGTGTGGCGGTTCCTCCTGAAATTAGACATAGTTCTACCAGAGGACACAGCTATACCATTCCTGGGCATATACCCAGAAGATGCTCCAACATGTAATAAGGACACATGCTCCACCATGTTCATAGCAGCCTTATGGATAATAGCCAGAAACTGGAAACAACCCAGATGTCCCTCAACTGAGGAATGGATACAGAAACTGTGGTACATCTACACAATGGAGTACTACAAATTCTTGGGGAAATGGATGGATCTGGAGAGTATCATCCTGAGTGAGGTAACCCAATCACAAAAGAACACATGGTATGCATTCTCTGATAAGTGGTTATTAGCCCAGAAGTTTGGAATACAGTAAGAACAACCCATAAACCACAAGGAACTTAAGAAGAAGAAAGACCAAAAGGTGGACATTTCATTCCTTCTTAAAAGGGGGAAACAAATACCCACAGAAGGAGTGGCAGAGATTAACTATGGAGCAGAGACTGAAGGAAGGACAAGCATATAGCTATCTCCTGAGAGGCTCTTACAATACCTGACTAATACAGATGTAGAGGCTCACAGTCATTCATTGAACTGAGTACACGGTCCCCAATGAAGGAGTTAGAGAAAGGATCTATGGAGCTGAAGGGTTTGTAGCCCCTTAGGACGAACAACATTATGAACTAACTAGTACCCTCAGAGCTCCCAGGGACCCAACTACCAATCAAGGACTGTACATTGTGGGACTGAATGTTCTGGCAGCATATATATAGTAGAGGATTGCAATTTATATCATCAATAGGAGGAAAGGACCTCGGCCTTGTGAAGGTTTTGTGTCCCAGTGTAGGGGAATGCCAGGGCCAATAAGTGGGAGAGGGTGGGGTGGCAGGCATGGGGAGGGGGGAGGCAACAGGAGTTTGTTCTTGTTGTTTTTGGTTGTTTGTTTGTTATTTGGAGGGGAAACTGGGAAAGGAGAAATTTACATGTAAATAAAGAAAATATCTAATTAAAAAAACTGAAATGTATTGCAAGTATTGAAGGAGGTCTCTGGGAGGAGTTGGGGTGCAAAAAGGAAACAAGAATGTGATGTAATTCTATTTCCTTAAAATATGCTTGTAAATGTTAACAAATTCAGAAAAATTAAAATCATATATCTTTTCTCATCATAATACAATAAAACTTAAATCAGTAAAAAAGAATTCATAAACACTGGGTAATAATTAGCAATTCAGAGGTGAACTGGATAGTTTGTGAAAGCAGTTAATAATTTCTGTTTCCTCACATTGAAATTGTATAGTATCAACACAAAAAGCTAGTTCTTCAAAAGACCAGTGGTCATCAGCCAAAGAGTCTTGGTTAACCTCTGCTAAATTCTATTTCTGTGATTTGTGAAGTTCCTTATAATACCTGAGCTCCTCCTTGACCTCAGTATCAAGGAAGAGAAACCAGGGGTCAGGGAGAAGGAAGAACCAAGGAAGAAAAAGAACCAGCTGGAGAATTCACTTGTAGCAGTGAGGTAACACAAAGTAACAATTATTGCCACCTGGCCAATATGTTTGAGATTGTGCCATGATAACCATGAGAAAATATACAGTAATCAGGCTCCATCTGCTTTCATGATATAAAAGTTTACAGTAGCACTCAACATGGATTTCAGCTTGTGACCAATATACATTCAAATGGAAGACATGTTCTCTATACACACATTTCATGGAAGATAATGTGCACATTGGTGAAGTTTTAAAAGTTTATAAAAACATGAAATACATGCATAAACTAGTAGTTATTAAAAAAATAATCTTAATACATATTTCCTACCATTTTTATGAAATGCAATCTTATATGTTTCACTGAATACAAACACAAAGAGACGGGGATAGAGAGTAAGAACAAGACAGACAGACAGACAGACAGACAGACAGACAGACAGACAGAGAGGAAAGAAAGAGTAAGAGAGAGGGAAAAGGAGAGGGAGAGAAAGATGGAGAGGAAGAGGGAAGGAGAGATATAGAGAAGGGGGAGAATGATCCTTGAAATGGCATCACATTATCAAATTCCCCAGGTAGTGAGGGTTGTCATCCTCTGTATAGTGGGGTGCAAGTTGTGCTATTTTTAGGCTCACTTCAGTATCTACAGCCATGGAAAACATAAATCACTTAGGAAAACCTTGGGTTTCCAAGAAGCAAGAATCTTCAGTTACATTCATGGCATCATGAATTCAAGAAATCTTTGCTCTGAAATCAGAGGATCCCCATTAGAATGCAAGTGAAACGTGACAGTCACTTTCACTCTGCAGAAAAAGCTGAAGTGAGTGACACGATGTCCTATAACTATAATCACCAGTTCTTCAGCAGACACACAAACAACAGCCTATAACACCTGTCAGCACCAGGATTTACAGCCCACTCAACTGTGCCTAAGTGAATTTATGTAGAGCATTTTGGACCAATGCATCATTCATACTCAACGCATTCTAGTGACCATCAGCACTTCATAGAAACAAGCTAAAAAGGGGTATATTGCCTGTTTTCCCAGATGTTAGTTCTCACATGGATAACTACCTAACACAACACAGAAGATGGGAGAACATGGCAGCCACTCCCTGATATCAGAAAAATGATATAAGAGAAAGACTTTTGCACAACAGTTAAGACTACACCTGCTGCCTGTGTACTTGGGATACAATTGTACCATGGCTAAAATTACCTTCTATACCCTGAACTATCTATATCCTGGGCTATCATGTCTCTTCCCGAGATACCTAATATTTTAAACATAAGGAAATGGCATGAATTTGTGAAATAGGTTTGGAAAGAGGATGGAAAGAACAGGAGGACAAAAGATACCTGGAACAAGAAGTGTCCAGAAGAATCCTGAGTATTCATTTCTAGAGCGACTTTGAAAGCTTCAACTGATAAGAAAAATAGCGATAGAGCCACCTGTTCTGCATGGATCCAGGAAGCCATGACTGTAGACACTGTGTCACCACCCTTCAGTTATACAAATCACAGACAACATGAGGCCTATGACATCATCAATAGGGTTCAAATGATGGAGCAGTGTTCAGCATAACAATGACATGAGCTTGTCATCTGGAGGGAAGTAGAGAGAGGAATGGAAGAGGGAAATTTCTCTGCAGAAGCCACTGCATGCTGGGTGCTTCTGGCCCTGTGGGTTCACTGATCCATGGAGGAGAAAGACAGAGTGTCTGTGTCTTCCTCTATGGATGCAGCCTACCTACACCCTGGTGCTGAGAGGCTCTGTAAAGAGCAGGCTTGAAGGCATGTCTGAGCAGTACCTGCCTATCCTTATGTTTATGAAACTATGTGTTTGTGTTTGTCATTGACACACAGGTCACACTTACCATGCTGCCATTGCTCTCACCCTGATGGGCCTCCTTGGACAATGAGCTTTGGAAGGTGGAACTGACATTGCTTCACAAAAGTAGGTTCCGTTTAGAATGGAGTCACAGAAGACAGTATTCTTTAGCTAACAATTCTACTTGGAAAACTACTTGGAGAATAGTGGGGGAGAGGCCACCAGTGCCCCAGACAAGGAAAACCATCACTAGGCAGATATCAGAACTGTATCCAGAGAGGAAATGAAGAAAAGGGACTGTGTGGGTGTGATAACAAAACTATAAGAAAAACTGGGGATTAGAAGTGGCTGAAACCCTTTGTTGTCCTCCAGGCTCACATTTGCAGCTAGACTGTTTCAGTATGAAATGTGACAGTCACTTTCACTCTGCAGAAAAAGCTGAAGTGAGTGACATGATGTCCTATAACTATGATCACCAGTTCTTCAGCAGACACACAAACAACAGCCTATAACACCTGCCAGCACCAGGATTCCAGAAAATCCATAAAAGACAGTGTGGTCATATGGTAAAGGGAAAGGACATTCCAGAAAAGCCTTGTCATAGACCTGACAGTTTTGTCATAGATGCCAGCTGTTACTACAGAGACCCAACCCTTCTGCAGGAGAAACTTTTCCTGACAGAACCTGTGATGTAATGAATCTCATGAGGGAGCAAGGATTGCAGGCCTCCTTGCCCAGCAGCTTTGAGGGATTCTTTGTAACAAAAAGGGACATAGCTTCAGTTTATCTATTTCTAACACCATGAGAAGATACAGTTTGGAGAATTAGGAGAGCGAGTAAGAGAGACCAGACCTAGAGAAAGCAACAAAATCCAGGTTTTTCCCATTTTTTGAGGGCTTTACAATTGTTTCTCCCAAGAAACAAGAGTCATAAATTCCTATTTTTAGGACCTGGAAAAACCACGACAAAGTTCACCATAGACTTGATATTTTATACCTGGCAACCATGTTCCTTAGCTGAGGCATCCCATGGGTCAGAACACAGGCTAAGGACAGTCTCTGAGTTCTGGTAGCTCTAGATGAACTGGAATGAGATGCAGCACACTGTGAGACTGTCCACTGAACATCCTTTAAACTGCAGCTTCATTTCCTTATAAAGCTACTATCTTAGTGAGGGTTTTATTACTATGAACAGACACCACGACTAACACAACTCTTATGAGGGCAACATTTAATTGTGGCTGGCTTACAGGTTCAGAAGTTCAGTCCAGTATCATCAAGGTGGGAGCATGGCAGCATCCAGGCAGGTACAGTGCAGGAAGAGTGGCGAGTTCTACATCTTGATCCAAAGGCAAAAAGGAGAAGACTATATTCCAGAAAGCTAGGAGAAGTGCATTAAAGCCCATGGCCAAAGTGCCACACTTCCTTCAACAAAGCCACACTTATTATAACAAGGCCACACCTCCTAGTAGTACCACACTGTGGACCAAGCTTAATCAAGCCACTGCATTCTACTCCCTGGCTACCACAGGCTTGTTTACAAAAATGAGTCTATGGGGCCATACCTAGACATAGCATAATGAAAAATACATTTTGTCCAATTTCCAAAGTCTCCATAGTCTATAGCAATCTCAGCAATGGAAAAGGTCCAAAGTCCAAAGTCTCTTTTGAGATTCATCCAATCACTTAACTATAATCCCCAAAGCAAGATAGGAAACCAGCTGAGCAAAATCCAAACAGCATCTCCATATGTGATGTCAAAGTGGTTTTCAGATCTCCAACTCCTTTTTCATTTTTGTGGACTGCTACAGAGGGCTTTCTCCTTGCCTGGTTATAGTCCTTTAGTACCTTTCCTCAGCAGATATCCCACTGTCCTGGCAGTTTGAACATCTGGAGGTACCCAAGGCAACATCAAGGTCACAGCTTCTTGTTCTAAAGTCTGCAATCCACACCTGATCTTCTGGTCTCCTCCAAAGGGCTTGGATCAGACATCAATATTCTTCTCCTCTGAAAACTCTACAGACAGGCTTCCACAGTTCAAATCACCCACAGCAACAATTTATTCCATATTCCTACTAAGATGACCCATAAGCCCCACTTAAAGCATCCCGCTACACTCCAAATCTAAAGTCTCAGAATTCACACTCTTACAATTAAAAGCATGATCAGGCCTATCACTGCAATACCACAGTCCCTGGTACCAATTTCTGTCTTAGTTAGGGTTTCCCTGATGTGAACAAACACCATTACCAAGGTAATACATGTAAGGACAACCTTTAATTGGGGCTGGCTTACAGATTCAGACGTTGGGTCCTCTGTCATCAAGTCAATAGCATGGCAGCATCCATGCAGGCAAGCTTAGGAAGAGCTGAGAAAAATACATCGGGTTCAAAATACAAGCAGAAATAGATTGGCTTCCAGGAAGTAGGACAAGGGTATTAAAGCCCATGTCCACAGTGACATACTTCCTCCAACAAGGCCACACCTATTACACCAAGGCCACACATCCTAGTACTACAATTTCCTGGACAATCATATTCAAACCAGCACAGTATCAAAACTGTGAATTACTCAAACCAAAGAAATCAAGTCTAAAACAGCAGTAGACAGACACAGAGCTGAAGACATTACTTTAAGCTGTGGGTTTAAGATTTCCCTGGTAGCATGAGAAGATCTGTAGGGAAAAAAAAGCCAGGAAATCCACTGTGTGGTTTAAGTGCTGAGACAGAGAGTTATTTACTATAGAAAAAGTATGCAAACCAAAAATCTATGGACATTCCAGAAGTGTGCAAAACTGATGGATTTTAGGAGTTACAGAAAATGAATATCCTAAGCGGAGAAAAAAATGTTTGTTACCCATGCAGAACACATCCACTGTGCTGAAGAGAAAGAGCTCAGCATCTCCACTGCAGATGCTGAAAACTGTATAGCCTGGGAACTCCTCTGCCCTCAGCCTGCCTGGGCCGAGACCATCCTGTTATTCTGCACTTGGGAGCAGGACACTTACCAAGATAGATGTGGTGGGAAGGACTCCTGAGGGGATCCTGCATAGAATTAAGGGAGTCTTTGGTGCGTGTGAGCAATTTGTAATTTTAGTGTCTGTAGAACATGACAAGTTCTCACTGTGGGGCATGGAGACCTGGCAACCCAGCGGAGCATCTTCCCTGCCTTTGATCCTACTCCCTGTGATCTGGATAATCACCATCTGGGGAGAGCTGGGCACAAACTTTTTCTGAATTATCTTGCAAGACCTTCGAGGTGAATCTGAAAGTTTGCACCAATTAGACAGCTCTAACTTTGCTCATTTTGAAGCTCAGGTACAATCAATCCCAAACCATTTCATACTTTGTTATGTATCTGCTCTGGGGTAAGAGACTCCTGGGCCTCCCATGACTTCCCATCATCTCTGAGGCTTTCATCCTCCAGTATAAACAGGAAGCCTTTTGCTGGGTCAGTCCTCATGTGGAGTATCTGGATTCCATGTAGTATTGGTTCTTTGTACCTTAATTTCCATATGCTCAGCTTCAGGATTTGAACTATGAGTGATATGTACAAGTAAATTTAAAAAGAAATGATAGGAAAGTGTAGAGGGAAGAGAGGCACAGCTAGAAACATTTGGTGATGCAGTTATGTGCACCTGAAAGCAGCATAGGCCAGGTTTTTTTTCATTCAAAATCATAATCATTTATCTTTAATTTTTTAAATAAGTAACTATTCTAACAGAATTCAATGACACTATTAAGACAAACATTGAAGACTTACTATCTTTGGTAATCATCTTGGTTTTTAAAAACATTTTCTGTGAATTTATTTTTTAATTTTAATCCTATTTTTATGGGATTATCATTTCAACATAATACACATGGAGGGACCCATGGCTCCAGCCACATATGTAGCAGAGGATAGCTTTGTGGAACATCATTGAGAGGACAGTCCCTTGGTCCTCTGAAGGCTTAATGCCCCAGTGTAGGGGAGTGCCAGGACAGGGAAGCAGGAGTGGGTGGGTTAGTGAGCAGGAAGAGGGGAGATGGGATGCAGGGGGATTTTGTAGGGGAAACAAGGAAAGGGGATGAAACTTGAAATGTCAATAAAGAAAATATCTGATAGGTCAGGTCTAACCTAAAATTCTACTACCATCTCCTGTTCACTCTCTGTTTTATGTTTGGGTTCAAGGTGTGACTTCTCAGATTTTATTTCCAGCTGCCATGCCTGCTGCTTGCTGGCATGCTTTCCCACCATGACAGTACTGTTAGCCTAATGAATTGGAACATTTCTAAGAGGTTAATAGAGATCTGACTCATGAATGGTTCTGTAGGGGACTAGCCAAGTGCCAAATGAATGAATACAATATGACATTAACACAGCTCTGTCACTGACTAGTGGCTCAGACCCATGCTAAAGGCAAAACCTTCCCTGCGTAAAGCTTGGTAGGATGGCAAAGCTTTCCTGTGGCCCAAATAGGAATGTTCTCAGTGTGTGCAGAGAATGTCCACCCTAGCTTCCCCTTCCTCATATGTTTACAGCCTGAATACTGCCTTCTACAGAGATAGTTAGTCCTGAGAGCAGCTTAACCTGCCTCCCTGCTCTGCTGTATGCAATAACATGCTTCTTTATCTGTATACAATGACATCACTTCCTTTTTCTTTTTTTTTTGTCATTTTTATTGGCTATTTTCTTTATGAATATTTCAAATGTTTCTCCCTTTCCAGGTCTCCCCTTCATAAGCCCCCTATCTCATCCCCTCCCCCATGCCTCTACGAGGGTGCTTCCCCACACACCTACACACTCCCATCTTCCTGCCCTGGCATTCCCCCTACACTGGGGCATCTAACACCTTAAGGTCCAATGGCTTCTCCACCCACTGATGTCCAAAATGGCCATCCTCGGCCACATATGGGGCTAGTGCCATGAGTCCCTGCATGTGTACTCTTTGGTTGGTGGTACAGTTCCCCAGAGCTCTGGGGGTCTGTCCTGTTGACACTGTTGTTCTACTCCATGGGGATGCAAATCCCCTCAGCTCCTTCAGTGCATTCTCCAACTCCTCCATCAGGGAACCCCATACTCAGTCCAGTGTTTGCCTGCAAGCATCTGTTTCTGTATTTGTCAGGCTCTGTCAGAACCTCTCAGAAAAGAGCTGTATCAGGCTTCCATCAGCAAACACTTTCCATCATCCACAATAGGTTCTGGATTTGGCAACTGTATATGGGATGGATCTCAAAGTGTGGCAATCTCTGAATGGCCTTTCCTTCTGTTTATGCTCCACATTTTGTCTCCTTAAGTCCTCTATAAGTATTTTGTTTCCCCTTCTAAAAGGAAGTGAAGCATCCATACTTTGGTCTCTGTTCTTCTTAGGCTTCATATGGTCTGTGAATTGAATCTTGGGTATTGTGAACTTTTGGGCTAATATCCACTTATCAATGAGTACATATGGTATGTGTTCTTTTTTGACTAGGTTACCTAACTCAGGATGATATTTTCTAGTTCCATCCATTTGCCTAAGGATTTCATGAAGTCATTGTTTTAAATAGCTAAGTAGTATTTCATTCTGTAAATGTACCACATTTTCTGTATCCATTCCTCTCTTAAAGGACATCTCAGTTTGTTCCAGCTTCTGGCTATTATAAATATGACTGCTATGAACATAGTGGAACATGTGTCCTTATTACATATTGGAGCATCTTTTGGGTATATGCCCAAGAGTGGTATAGCTGGGTCCTCAGGTAGTACTTGTCCACTTTTCTGAGGAACCACCAGACTTGATTTCTGAAGTGGTTGTTTGAGCTTGCAACCCCACCAGCAATGGAGGAGTGTTCCTATTTTTCCACATACTCACCAGCATCTGCTGTCACCTGAGTTTTTGGTCTTAGTCATTCTGACTGGTGTGAAGTGGAATCTCGGTGTTGTTTTGATTTGCATTTTCTTGATGACTAAGGATGTTATACATTTCTTTAGGTGCTTCTCAGCCATTTGAGTTTCCTCAGTTGAGAATTCTCTATTTAGCTCTGTACCTCATTTTTTTTAAATGTTGTTATTTGGTTCTCTGGAATCTAACTCCTTGAGTGCTTTATATATATGGGATATTAACCCTCTATCTGATTTGAGACTGATAAAGAGCTTTTACCAATCTGTTGGTTGCTATTTTGTCCTTTTGACAATGTCCTTTGCCTTACAGAAGCTTTGCAATTTTTTGAGATCCCATTTATCAATTCTTGATCTTAGAGCATAAGCCATTGATGTTCTGTTCAGGAACTTTCTCCCTGTGCCATGTGTTCAAGACCTTTCCCCATGTTCTCTTCTATTAGATTCAGTATATCTAGTTTTATTTGGAGGTCCTTGATCCACTTAGAATTGAGCTTTGTACAGGGAGATAAGAGTGGACCAAGTTGCATTCTTCTACATGTTGACCTGCAGGTAAACCAGCACCATTTGTTGAAAATGCTGTCTTTTTTCCATTGGATGGTTTTAACTCCATAGTCAAATATCAAGTGACCTTAGGTGTGTGGGTTCATTTCTGGGTCTTCAATTCTATTCCATTGATCTACCTGCCTGTTACTGTACGAATACCATGCATGGTTTTTTTTTTTTTTTTATCACTATTGCTCTATAGTACAACCTTGAGGTCATGGATGAGGATTTCTCCTAAATGTTCTTTTATTGTCGAAAATAGTTTTTGCTATCCTGGGTTTTTTGTTGTTCCAAATGAATTTGAGAATTACTCTTTCTAACTATGAAGAATTGAGTTGGAATTTTCATGGGGATTGCATTGAACCTGTAGATTGCTTTCAGCAAGATGGCCATATTTACTATATTAATCCTGTCAATCCATGAACATGGGAGATCTTTCCATCTTCTGAGGTATTCTTCAATTTCTTTCTTCAGAGACTTAAAGCTCTTGTCATACAGGTCTGTCACTTGTTTGTTTAGAGTCATACCAAGGTATTTTTATTGTTTGTGACAATTGTGAAGGGTGTTATTTCCCTAATTTATTTCTCACCCATTTATTCTTTTAGAAGAGGAAGTCTATTTTTGAGTTAATTTTATATCCAGCCACCGTGCTAAAGTTGTTTATTAGGTTTAGGAGTTCTGTGGTGGAGTTTTGGGGGTCACTTAAATATACATCATATAATCTTCAAATAGTGATATTTTGACTCCTTCCTTTCCAGATTTGTATTCGGCTCACCTTCTTTTGTTGTCTAATTGCTCTGTCTAGGAGTGCTATATTTAATTGATAGGGAAAGAGTGGGCAGCCTTGCTAGTCCCTGATTTTTGTGGGACTGCTTCAAATTTCTCTCCATTTTGTTTGATGTTGGCTACTGATTTGGTGTATATTGCTTTTACTACATTTAGGTATGGACCTTGAATTCCTGAGCTTTCTGAGATTTAATTTTTGAAAATTCAACTACTTGCTTTATTTTAATAAATAATATATAGGAAGTTTCATATAGTAGAATGCTAGCCAAATTCAATACTGACATAAATATAAACTTTTAGGTCAAATTATGTGGTCAGAAAAATTTATGAATCTCATAAAAGACAGTTTTCAAACCATATAAAGTATTTAGAAACAATATACAGCAAAAACATACCACAATCTAAACTAAATAAGCTATGAAAAATAGCCTAATCTTTGTTATTATTTAGAACACCTATTTTCAATAACTTAAAATATTATCTGTACTTCCCATCTCTAAATTCTCCTGGGAAGAACCACTAGAATAGAAATAAATAATCCAAATATTTACTAAGAGTAAGAGATTCTAACATTAAAGAGTATCAGAAACACAACAGTCATGAAAACCACTAAGTACTTTAGATTATAAGAAGTCCTTCCAAGCCCTAGGTAATAAAGGCAGTTTTCTAATTTCTAATAAAATTCACGATTTATCTGCATAATGGAATTCATTGGCTGACCAATAATAAATACCTTAAGGCAAATTTATTCACCCTTTCAGTAATGTTTCATTTTAAAGATATTTGACCAATATTTAAAAATTATAAATTTAATTACACTGACATTTCTAGAAGTATTGTGCTGGCTAGTTTGTCAATGTGACACAGCTAGAATCATGTAAAAGGAAGTGAATCTGGATTGAGAAAACGCTCATAATATCTGGCTGTAAGGCAGTCTCTTAATTAGTAATTGATGGGGAAGTGCCCAGTCCATTGTGGGTAATGCCAACTTTGGCCTGCTGGTCCTGGGTTCTATAAGAAAGCAGGCTGAGCAAGCCACGAGAAGCCAGCCAGAAAAAGCAGCATGCTCCATGGCCTCTGCATCAGCACCTGGCTTCAGGATTCTGTCCTGATTAGTTCCTGTCTTCACTGCTTGTGATGATGCTATACGGTACTGTGAGTGAAAAAAAAGAAATGTCTCCTCCCCCAAGTTGCTTTTGGCCATATTATTTCATCGCAGTCATAGTAACTTTAAGTAAGACAATTGTTAACTTAACAATAAATCATTTTTATAAAGCCACTTATTAAACTTATTAGAAAGGTGATACATTCTGGATTTTATTTAAAGAATGATTTAATTCAATAATTTGATTTGTTATCACTTGAGACGTACATTTGCTTCCCCGTATTGAGTGGTAATGAGGGTTAAACAGTCTTCCTGGTCCTCACTTCCCTCTAACAAAGCAATACAGAAACTCAGCTGTAAACATCTTCTGCTATTTATGTAAACTCAGCTCCAGAAAACAGAAAGTGAGAACATACTCAAGTCCTGTCCGAGGCATTCCCAGCTCCAATGGTGTGTTATAATAACAGTATACAGCTGTTCATCACTGACTATTAAACTCTCAAAGAAGAGGAAGATAGCGGTGTCCTCTCAGGTGCCATTCATTGTGAGCTTTTACATCTTTTTGTATCCAAATGTGTGCATATAAAACTTTTGCACAGATTTTAGCGTTAAGAACTGAAAATGTACATATCTGTGTGTTAAGGAGAGATCCAGAACTGATCATGTCATAGGAGCCAAATCAACTTCTGGTGCTTCCACTATGTCTTACTCCTCTAATTAGGCAAGAAGGAGACCAATGAACACTACAGTCAGGAATTTACTCAATACTGGTGATTTCTACTAGCCAAACTCAAGCCAACAGGTGAACCAGGAGTCTTTCTGAATTCATTGTCCATTAGGAGTCTAGAACATTTTCAATTAAAGCCTTCATTTTCCCTATAGACTTCAACACATACGGGTCAAACAGGGCTGGCTCTGAGGTGGCCTCTGATTCTGGCTTTGGAATTCTTCTTTCAGCTTCTCCTTGGCTATGTTGATGCTGATATGCAAACTTCTTTTTCATAGCCTCTGCTATGAGGGCAGCAGGGTCAGTAGTATCCACTGGCCCAGGTTTTACATCTTTCTATGACCTCTTGACTCACAGTAGCTTCACACTATTCATGTCTTTAAGGATCTCTAGCATATTTGGCATGTCAGACTTCTTTGGGGGGCCATTACCCAAAGTCTTTCCAGCACTGAATCTTTGCTCTCTTCCTTTTTTAATCAGATCAAGAGCAGATATACTTTGGTGAAGTTACAATGGAGGGGGAGAGGAGGAAGTGGTGGTGGTACTACAGTAACAGATGAAGAAGAATCTAAGCAACCAGCACTTGGACTCTGTTGCTCTTGCAGGGACACAACCATGGCCATCTGAGCTCTAAGTGCATCAAGTTCCTTCTAAAGTGCAGATACCTTCTGCAAGTCCTCCTCATTGGCTAGTGTCACTACCAGGGAAGGCTTGTCTTGAGACAAGTTTGGTAAGGAAATGTGCCTGCTTGGGGGCTTCTCAAAGCAAGGAGGGTCACCCTCAAGAAGAGGCTTGGACCTGACCTCTGCCCTGAGTCTTGTTGAGCACTCTCCTTTTTTGGTGGCTACCCATCCAACATCAGCAAAAGATGCTACTACATCCTCTCCTGGATGTGTTGGACTCCAATCTGTTGCATGGCTATTAAGCTGAAATGGAACTCTTGGACACTGAATCACAGATAAGTTGGTACCAATTTTCTTTACAATACTTCAAGATGATCCATATGGCTTTCCAGACCCCAGTACCAACTGCATGCTGACCCCAACTTGCTGAAACCACATCCTCATCAGGCACTTAATCCAACCCAGCATTGAGATGATTTAGTCTTGACAAACTGCAGGTCAACTACTTCAAGCATCCATAGAAACACATGATCCATAGAACACATTCAGCTGTATAGCAGCCTTAAGCTTCCAAAACTTTTAACATGAAGGGATGTTGAATTTTACCAAATGTTTTTTCCACATCTGATGAAATGATCATGTTTTTTTTCTCTCTGAGTTTGTATTTGTAGGGGATTGATTACATTGTTGCATTTCTGTATATTGAACCATCCATGGGATGAAGCCTACATGATCATGATGGATAATCTTTTGATATATTCTTGAATTCTGTTTGGGAGGATTTTATTGAGTATGTTTGTATCAATATTCATAAGAGAATTTGGTCTGAAGTTCTCTTTCTTTCTTGGTTTTTTGTGAGGTTTTGGTATCAGCGTAAATGTGGCTTCATAGAAGTTTGGTAGTGTTCTATATTGTGGAATAGTTTGAAGAATGTTGGTATTAAGTCTTCTTTGAAGTTCTGATAGAATTCTGCATTAAAACCATCTTGTCCTGGGGCTTTTTTTTTGGTTCAAAGTCTTTTAATGACTGCTTTTATTTCTTTAGGTTTTATGGGACTGTTTAGATGATTTATCTGATCCTAATTTAACTTTAGTATTTGGTATCTGTCTAGAAAATTGTCCATTTCATCCAGATTTTCTAGTTTGTTGAATATAGGCTTTTTAGTAGGATCTGATGATTTTTTTTTTATGTTGCATGAATACATTTAAGAGCCTATTTCCTATGCAGTGCTATCTGTAACTTTCTGTTTGTGCTCTTTTCCTTTTTCCATATGTAAATTTTTTCTCTGCAACAAGATTCTATATTTCAAAATTAGCAGAGATTCATATGGAGATCTGATGATTTTTTGCATTTCCTCAGTTTCTGTTATTATGTCTCCTTTTTCACCACTGATTTTGTTAATTTGGATACTATCTCTGTACCCTCTGGTTAGTCGGCTAAGGGTTTATCTATTTTGTTGATTTTCTCAAAGAACCAGCTTCTGGTTTGGTTGATTCTTTGGATGGTTCTTTTTGTTTCTACTTGGTTGATTTCAGCCCTGAGTTTGATTATTTCCTGCTGTCTACTCCTTTTGGGTGTATTTGCTGCTTTTTGTTGTAGAGCTTTCAGGAGTGCTGTAAAGCTGCTGGTGTATGCTCTCTCCAGTTTCTTTTTGGAGGCACTCAGAGTTATGAGTTTTCCTTGTAAAGCTTTCATTGTGTCCCATAAATTTGGGGATTTTGTACATTCATTTTCATTAAATTCCAAAAAGTCTTTAATTTCTTTCCTTATTTCGTCCTTAACAAAGTTATCATTGAGTAGAAGATTGTTCAGCTTCCATGTATATGTGGGCTTTCTGTTGTTTTTCTTGCTATTGAAGACCAGCCTTAATCCATAGTGATCTGATATGATACATAGGATTATTTCAATCTTCTTTTATCTGTTGAGGTCTATTTTCGGACATATTATATGGTCAGTGTCTTAGTCAGGGTTTCTATTCCTGCACAAACATCATGGCCTAGAAGCAAGTTGGGAAAAAAAGGGTTTATTTAGCTTACTTCCACATTGCTGTTTATCACAAAGGAAGTCAGGACTGGAACTCAAGCAGGTCAGGAAGCAGGAGCTGATGCAGAGGCCATGGAGTGCTGTTCTTTACTGACTTGCTTCCCCTGGCTTGCTCAGCCTGCTTTCTTATAGAACCCAAGACTTTCAGCCCAAGGATGGCACCACCCAAAAGCGGCCCTACTCCTTTGATCACTAATTTTGAAAATGCCCCACAGCTGGATCTCATGGAGGCACTTCCCCAACTGAAACTCCCTTCTCTGTGATAACTCCAGCCTGTGTCAAATTGACACACAAAACCAGCCAGTACAGTCAGTTTTGCAGAAGGTACCAAGAGGTGCTGAGAAGAAGGTATATTCTTTTGATTTTAGGATAAAATGTTCTATAAATATCTATTAAATCCATTGGTTCAAAAAATTCTGTTAGTTTCACTGCGTCTCTGTTTAGTTTCTGTTTCCACAATCTGTCCATTGCTGAGAGTGGGGTATTGAAGTCTCCCATTATTATTGTGTGAGGTACAATGTGTATTTTGAACTTTAGTAAAGTTTCTTTTATGAATGTGGGTGTCCTTGCATTTGGAGCATAGATGTTCAGAATTGAGAGTTCTTCTTGGTAGATTTTTCCTTTGATGAGTATGAAGTGACCTTCCTCATCCTTTTTGATAACTTTTGATTGAAATTTGACTTTATCTGCTATTAGAATGGCTACTCCAGTTTTTTTCTTGAGGTCATTTGCTTAGAAAATTAGTTTTCAGCCCTTTACTCTGAGATAGTGTTTGTCTTTGAGACTAAGGTGCATTTCCTGTATGCAGCAAAATTCTGGGTCCTGTTTACATATCCAGTCTGTTAGTCTATGTCTTTATATTGGGGAATTGAGTCCATTGGTGTTAAGAGATATTAAGGAACAGAGATTGTTGCTTCCTGTTAATTTTTTATGTTATTTTTATGTTCATGTGGATATCTTTTTTTGGGTTTGTTGAAAGATTACTTTCTTACTTTTTTTTCATTTTCTATTAAATTATTTTTTACATTCCATATTCTATTCCCTGTTGCCCCATCCATCCTCCAACTGCTCCACATCCCACACCTCTTTCCCAACATCCACCACCAGCCTCCACCCCACCTGACCTCTAAACTCCCTGGGGCCTCCAATCTCTAGAGTGTTAGGTGCATCATCTCTGAATGAATACACACCCAGAATTCCTCTACTGTATATGTGTTGGGGGCCTCATATCAGATGGTGTATGCTGTCTCTTTGGTGGTCCAGTGTTTGAGAGACTCAAGGGTTCAGAGTAATTGAGACTGCTGGTCCTCCTGTAGGATGACCCTTCTCCTCAGCTTCTTTCAGCCTTTCCTAATTCAACAACAGGGGTCAGCTGCTTCTGTCCATTGGGTGGGTGCAAATATCTGTTTCTGACTCTTTCAGCTGCCTGTTGGGTCTTTCAGAAGGCAGTCATGATAAGTCCCTTTTTGTGAGTGCTCTACATCCTCAGTAATAGTGTCAGGCCTTGGAATCACCCCTTGAGCTGGATTACTTTCATGCTTTTTCTAGGGTGTAGCTTCCCTTCTTATGTTGAAGTTCTCCATCAATTATCATTTGTAGGGCTAGATTTGTGGAAAGATACTGTGTAAATTTCATTTTGTCATGGAATATCTTGCTATTTCCATCTATGGTAATTGAGAGTTTTGCTGGGGATAGTTGTCTAGTCTGGCATTTGTGTTCTCTTAGGGTCTGTATAATACCTGCCCAGGATCTTCTAGCTTTCATAGTCTCTGGTGAGAAGTCTAGTGTATTTCTGATAGGCCTGCCTTTACATGTTATTTGACATTTTTCCCTTACTACTTTTAAAATTCTTTCTAAAATGTTTGAGACATTTGGTATTTTGATTATTATGTGACAGGAGAAATTTCTTTTCTGGTAAAATCTATTTGTACTTCTTTAGGCTTCTTGTATGTTTATGGGCATCTCTTTCTTTAGGTTAAGGAAGTTTTCTTCTATACTTTTGTTAAAGATAATGACCCTTTACATTGGGAATCTTCTCTCTCTTCTACACCTATTAAACTTAAGTTTTGTCTACTCATTGTGTCCTGGAGTTCCTGGATGTTTTGGGTAAGGAGCTTTTTGTATTTTGCATTTTCTTTGACTGTAATGCCAATGTTTTCTATGGTATCTTTTGTGCCTAAGATTCTCTCTTCTATCTCTTGTATTCTGCTGGTGATGCTTGCATCTATGACTCCTGATCTCTCTCCTAGGTTTGCTATCTCCAGGACTGTTTCCCTTTATGGTTTCTTTACTGTTTCTAGTCACATTTCTAGATGCAGGATGGTATTGTTCAATACCTTCACCTTTTTGGTTGTGTTTTCCTACAATTCTTTATGGGATTTTTGTGTTTCCTCTTTAAGAGCTTCTACCTGTTTACTTGTGTTCTCCTGTATTTCTTTAAGGAAGCTATTCATATCCTTCTTAAAGTCCTTTATAGTCATCATAGGATGTAATTTTAAATCAGTCTTGCTTTTCTGGTGTGCTCAGATATACAAGGCTCATAGTAGTGTGAGAACTAGGTTCGGAAGAGGCCAAGTAACCTTGGTTTCTGTTGCTTATGATCTTGCCCTTGCCTCTTGCCATCTGGTTATCTCTGCTGTTAGCTGGACTTGCTATCTCTGATTGTGGCTTGTCCCTCCTGCAAGCCTGTATGTCAGTACTTCTGGGAGACCAGTTCTCTCTGGGAGGAATTTGGGTTGGATAGCTGTGACACAGGGTCAGCTCCAAGGTGCAGACAGAAAACAGGAGGATTATGTCCCTGAATTTTCCTTTATTCCTCTGTCTTGATGGCTCTCAGAGGGTCCCTGTTGGGCCAGGAATTTGAACAGAAGTGGAGATCTTACCTGTGCTCACAGGTATGTCAGCATTCCTGGGAGATGAGCTCTCATCGCAGTTTTTGCATATGTAGGTCTGAGGCACAGGATCAACTCCAGGCTCAGAATATCACTTCCTCTTTCAACTGAATATAATATAAACATTGAGGGGTGCTGAGGCTTCTCCACCACAAATCCCAAGCCAATCCCAGCTTTTCTGTATATATTTATGTGCCTGTCCTTTCTTCATTTCCTCACTACTCCTAGTCTCCTGGGATACAAACTATGGAAGGAAGTGGCTCCTGATAAAGCAGAACATTAGCAGAAGATGAGGCTTTGCTGCACAATCTCATTGATGCATATACTATCAAGTCAAGGGATGAAAGCAAGGACATGAATGAAGGAGGAGGCTGATTGCTCCCCAACTCTTAGAGATGGTGAGGCTCCATCTAATATGTAGTAGTATAGATCACTGAAGGTCAGTAAGGAGCGGCCCTCCCTCACAGTCAGCTCTTTGTAAAATCCAGAAGTGATGCTAAGTTACCAACCTATGGAATTACCACTACCAAACAAATAAGAAAACAGAGATTATAGCAGGGAGAGTTTTGATCAAGTCAAGGATTGTGAAAACAGGATAAAAGAATCTGTCTCAAAGAATAGTATTCCTAGATGGGGCCACCCATCCACCTGAAAAATAATAATCCAGAATTCCTCCTGTCAAAAATAAATGCAGTGACAAAGAATAGAGGAGAGTCTTAAAGAAAGGCCATCCAGACACTGCCCCTCCTAGGGTGCCATCCCATCTGCTAACACAGAACCCAGACACTATTGCTGATGCCAAGAAGCACTTGCTGACCACAGCCTGGTATAGCTATTCTCTGAGAGGTTCTGCCAGAGCAGATGCAGCTGTAATGCACCAAACCTTGGGCTGAGTATGGGGTCCCCAATGGAGGAGTTATGGCAAGGACTGAAGGAGCCGAAGGGGTTTGCAACCCCATAGGAAGAACAATATTAACCAACCAGACCTCCAAGAGTTGCCAGGGACCAAACTACCAACCACAGAGTACACAGGGGAGACCCATGGCTCCAGCTGGATATGTACCAGAGGATTGCCTTATCTAGCATCAGGGAGAGGGGAGACACTTGGTCTTGTGGAGTCTTGATGCCCCACAGTGCAAGGGAATGCTCAGGTGCTAAGGTGGGAGTGGGTGGCCAGTTGAGAAGCACCCTCATAGAAGCAGGGTTGGGGGAGGTGATAGGGGGGTCATGGAGGTGGAAAATATTTGAAATATAAATAAATAAAAGAGTAATAAAATAAATGATATTTTAATTAATCCTAAATCAATCTCATGTATTAATTAACAATATTATTATTTTTTTTTAATTTTTTATTTATTTATTTATTTTTTTTAATTAGGTATTTTCTTCATTCACATGTACACTTTCCCTCTCCCATTTTCCCCTCCAACACAAACAAACAAACAAACAAACACAAGAACAAACCCCTTCTGCCTCCCTCCTCCCAATGCCTGTCCCCCCACCCTCTCCCACCCATTGGCCCTGGCATTCCCCCACACTGGGGCACAAAACCCTCACAAGGCCGAGGTCCCTCACTCCTATCGATGATCGAATTTGCAATCCTCCACCACATACCTGCTGCCAGTACACTCAATCCCACCCTGTATAGTCCTTGATTGGTGGTTGGGTCCCTGGGAGCTCTGAGGGTACTAGTTAGTAATTGTTGTTCATCCTAAGGGGCTGCAAACCCTTCAGCTCCATAGAACCTTTCTCTAAC
>JADRCD010161503.1:0-12895 GCA_019843815.1 Montemys delectorum
ATTTGGGACACTCCAAAATAGTTGCTCAAAATATTAATAAAGTTCCCAGATAATTTTGTGATCATTGATATTTGAAAGTCACTTTTAGTGAAATTCATCTGTGTCATGATATACCTGGAGTATTTGGGATAAACACAACAATTGTGCAGAATTCACCCATGGAATGCTGAACTAATGTTTTGGAAAGTCCTATGCAGCCATATTTTCAAAGTGTTCACTGGGTGAAATCATTCTGAAGTCATAGATTAGAATTCTGATCTTTTTTATACTCAGCAGGTTACATTTATATATTAGTGCATACTTGAATGGAAGAAATTAGAAGGGATGAATTTGGGAAGGGATGGAGAAAAGACAAGGAAGGAGTAAAGTGATGGGATATATTTTATATAAAGTGTATAAAAATAAATTTTAAATTTAAAAAAGCGGCTAGAAATATAGGACAGCATTTAAGAACACTGGGTGTTGTTACAGAGGACACAGGTTCCATTCTCAGAAACTACCTGGTAGCTAATTATCTCTCCAGCCCCAAGGGATCTGATGCCCCTTCTGGCCTCTGCAGGTACTGCACACAACACCCAAATGCATAGCATAAAAATAAAGCTTAAATAGATTTCTCTGAGGGTACTAGTTAGTAATTGTTGTTCGTCCTAAGGGGCTGCAAACCCTTCAGCTCCATAGAACCTTTCTCTAACTCCTTCATTGGGGACAGTGTACTCAGTTCAATGAATGGCTGTGAGCCTCTACATCTGTATTAGTCAGGTATTGTCAGAGCCTCTCAGGAGATAGCTATATGCTTGTCCTTCCTTCAGTCTCTGCTCCATAGTTAATTTCTGCCACTCCTTCTGTGTGTGTTTGGTTCCCCTTTTTAAGAAGGAATGAAATGTCCACCTTTTGGTCTTCCTTCTTCTTAAGTTTCCCAGGGACCCAACCACCAATCAAGGACTATACAGGGTGGGACTGAATGGGCAGCATGTGTATAGTAGAGGATTGCAAATCGATCATCAATAGGAGGAAAGGTCCTCGACCTTGTGAAGATTCTGTGCCCCAGTGTAGGGGAATGCCAGGGCCAATAAGTGGGAGAGGGTGGGGTGGCAGGCATGGGGAGGGGGGAGGCAAAAGGAGTTTGTTCTTGTTGTTTTTGTTTGTTTGTTTGTTTTTTGGAGGGGAACCTGGGAAAGGGAAAATTTACATGTAAATAAAGAAAATATCTAATTAAAAAAAAATAAAGTGTTCCAGTAAAACTAAAAAAAAAAAAAAAAAATAGATTTCTCTAAAGAGATATCTTAGTCCTGAGACAGATAGCAGTCAGGGCTTTGAGGACAACTATGGCCTTCCTCTGAGCCAGCCTGCTCAGACCCAAAACCAGCCCTATTCTGAGGTTAGACTAGCTCAGTATAGGCATTCATCTAAGAACTCCAACCACAGTGCTGTTAGATCACTTTTCCTTGATGTTTTCTGTATTTGAGTTCAATGTACTTTGCATGTGTGAGAATTGTGGCATTGATATATCTTTTAAATGTACTTTTTTGATCGTTCTGATTTAAAACTTGAAAACTGATATTCATACTGTGCTGCTAATTTTCCCATCTCATACCTGGGTAATTTACCTAACTTGTATTACTTCTGGGTCTGTGGCTGTAACTGAGAAATCTCTACACTAGGAATTACAGCCTCTGGAAGGTTGAGGCACCAAACTCCAATGTCTATTGCAGTAATATGAGAGACAATGGTCTCACTGGTGCCAGTGAGGATGGTAAAGGGAATGATATGCTTAGAGGGATCGTCAAAGGAAAGGAATTTAAAAGGAGAACAATAGTAGAAGGAAAGGGGGAAAGTAGTAACACACACACACACACACACACACACACACACAAACACACAGGATTTTTGACAGGTCCACCTTTTTGTAAAATGGGAAATCAAAATGATGCTTAGAACATAATGAACAAAACAGAACTTTTCTATTTCTCATATAAAACTGTAAATACCCTCCTATTTATTGACATTTGTCTTTCAGTTAACAAACATCTGAAAACATTGCATAATCCAAACTACATTCTTTAATGATGGAATCAAAGTCCTTAACTTTGATTCCTTATCTTTATTAACCTATGGGTGAGTATATTACCAATTTCTATTTTCTATTCTGTATCAATAGTGCTATAGTATGTTTTCTGTTTGTGAAAATTTTCTACCAGCAGGAAAAATCTATCTATACTTCAAGCCATTGCAAAGGTGTTCCCTCCTCCTAGACTCTGTGGAAGTCAACTGCACACATTGACTTCTACTCCTGGTTAACTTTATATCCTAAATTATATGGTCTAGATGCATGGTTCTATATACAAAGATTTAGTTGCAAGCATGTTGAGAAATTATGTTTTTCCAAGTGCATGATGGGAGCTAGCAGAACAAAAATATATGTACCAGTTTACTTGTTTTCCCTTCTTTCTTATTTCCTTTAGATGTTGGCTTATTTCCTTCAGTCATTGGTAGTCTCAACATATTATTTCTACTTGCACTAGATCCTGTATCTGAATCTAGTTAACAAAAATGCTTGTTGAACCTTTTATGACAGATCTAAAAACCTGCACTCTGATAGAATCTGAAGATTGATTTTATTTTATTTTTTAAATTTTTAAAATATTTATTTATTACATGTAAGTACACTGTAGCTGTCTTCAGATGCACCAGAAGAGGGGGTCAAATCTCATTATGGATGGTTGTAAGCCACCATGTGGTTGCTGGGATTTGAACTCAGGACCTTTGGAAGAGCAGTCAGTGCTCTTACCCACTGAGCCATCTTGTCAGCCCTGATATTTTATTTTTTATTGCACTTATTAAGAGGGACCCCTACAATTCCGGCTTCTATCACTTTATTGTATGAAGCTTGAGGATTCCCCTTTGTCTAGCATGTTGTTGAGCAATGGCACATTTGCTTTTCTTAGGTGGTGAATATTATAGAATATATTTTTGCTCATTTTCTTGTTTGGCTTTAACCTTTCGATTATCTGTCTCATGGTTGTAGGAATGGATGTAGTGCTAAGCCTTCAGTTGCATAGCGGAATCTGGCTATAAAACCTAGAAGAACATTTACCTGCTGCTGTCTAGGCAACATTTGTGTTGTCACACGGAAAGCTATCGTGCTTAGAAAGTACACGTTCCCCTCCCCCAAGAACACTTAATCATGACATGAGCTATCACTGCCAAATGTTGTGTCCTTCTTTCCAAATCACTTTAGGTTATTCTTACATCTTGAGGACCACACACAGAGGGTCCCCTACTGTCTTCTTTTGTTGCCTGAACATGAGAGCTGTTATGATGTCCTGAAGAACTTTGTTGTGGCTGGAAAGAGATACAGAGAAAAAATAAAAAAAAAATACATATTAAAAAGGGAAATAGATTTTACACACGAACACAGAGTCATAGTGTTATATAACGTAAATTACATATCAATATTTCATTCTTAAAATAAAATAGGCATTATTATATGAGACATTGTTGTGGGAAATACTAAAAATAACTGCTAAGTTCACATGCTATCTAGCTACTCTCTGTCTACTAACTTCCCTGTGGGGCTGGATTTCCCTAGTTCCCTTTGCTGCCATGCCAGCTTCACGCAGTGACTATTCACCCTCAAGTCAGCCGCCATGACACCCAGCAACCCAGTAGAAACAAAAATTTTGAAGCTTATAATTAACCATACAGATTTATGTATCAATAAATTCTCAATTCATAAGTTGCCAATACAATAATTTCAGAACCAATTGATAATGATAACCGCTACCCACCTAGATTAGACAAATTATCCCAATTTATCCTATTCTTTATGATATCATAACTACCTGTGGCTACTTAAAGCCACGCTGGTTCAGGATCATCTTCCAGTCTGTCCACCTCCGTCTTGGCTTCCCCCTCCCTTCTCTGAGTCACTTTCTGTCTCTACAACTCTTAGCTCTGCCTCCCTTTTCCCTGTCCAATCATAGGCCTCCTGCTGCACTAACATTTTAAGAAATTGGACAGGGAAAATTCTGTCACAAGACATCTTTAAAATGTGCCTTAAAATTCTTATCTTTGAAATTAAGAAAAATAATTTATATTAAATTTTTGCATTAGTGAGGCCTAATAGAAGCTTTTCTATTGGTTATGAATATTTCCTAAAGAATAACCTTTTTTTTTTTTTTTTTTTTTTTTTTTACAAAAAATCTTCAAAAGACAGGAATCTTATCCTTTTTCCTTAATACTAATCCCCAGTTTGTCTGAGATATAATGAGTACATGCTTCACTTTTTCAACAAGATAGAAAATATCTTGCAACATTACAGAGTATACCTAGAGGGTTTTGTGCATTCTGTTCCTTCACAAAAAAAGCTGTTTACATCTGGGTACCAAGCTACCATTATAACATTTATCTCATTAGGACCACAAAGAAAGCAAAACACACCCTAACCAAAAGAAACATACAACTATCATGCATAGTTCACTATGGTAAGACCTGTGACTGTCTTCTGGGGAATTGTAGGTCTGTGTGTCTTTGGCACTCATTTAAATATAATGCTTCTCTCATCAATCCAGATTAGACTTTGGTAGGAAAGACAAATATAAATTCATAAATACTGTCTCCCAAGTCTGAAGTATTGATTGCAATGGACCACACAGGAGAAATATATGAACATTCTAATTACTGGGATCTAAGAAGCTAAAGAGTGGAGCAGAATCAGGTCAGAGTACAGAAACCCAGCCAGGATCTTCAGCTGTTCTACATGGTCTTCATATAGCTTTCCACAACACTTCTTACTAACAAAGGATTCTCACAGAGCGTTTGAAAAGATTATTACAAATCCTTAATACACATGGTAGGATGTATATTGCAAGTGAGACCAAAAAGGCTTATGAAATACTAACAGAAATATAGAAAACAAAGGACTCCAATTCATTTCACTATTCCATATTTATTAAGATACTGGGCTTTTGCTAAACACACTAGTTAAGAAATTACTCCTGATACATAAGTCTTACTTCATCGATGTGTAGAAGGAATTGAGACTTGTCATTTTATTCTAGTCTCAACTTGTTTAGAAGACATAAATATAAATCTCTCCTTTTTTACTTTTTAAACAACAGAAAAGACAAATGATATGGATGACACCCCTTTGCTTGCTTTGGCAGTGCATGGACTGAAATTGAAATGATACAGAGAAGATAAGCATGGCCCCTGTACAAGAATGACAGACAAATTCATGAAGCTTTTTATATTTATAAAACATTTCTTTAAACATCAATGAGGGTGAATTAAAAAAAGTTTTTGAAATTGTCACAGAAATCAGATTGGCCAGCTAGTATGGGGAGCCTAAGAGAATTGCTTATATTGAATTTAAGACAGAAGTTGATACAGAGAAAAACTTTGAAGAAAAGCAGGAAGCCAGAATGGATGGGTGATCTCTTTCATTCTACTACCCTGGAGAGAAGGGATAAAGGCAAGAGAGATCTGGAAAGAATAGCACTTGGAGTGGTGAATCAAAAACTCTGGTTTCACATAATCTTCTCTACAGTGCAACAGAAGTTCTTCAGGAAGTATATGAATAAGCATCTTTTATCAAAGTGACTCATAACCCAAATGGCATTTGCTTCCTTTGAAGATGCTAAAGCAGCTATAAACTCCTGTAATAACATGGAAATCAAGAGTAATCAGGCTGGAGTTACAGTGAACCAGAGTACTGCCTATTGCAAGAACTCAGCCATCCAAACCTGTTTTTCTTTTTTCTTAGATATTGTCTTTATTTACATGTCATATGATTTTTCCTTTCCCAGTTTCCCCTCCAAAAACAAAACAAAACAAAACAAAAACATCAAGAACAAACCCCTGTTGCCTCCCCCGTTCCCCTGCGTGCTACCCCACCCTCTCCCACTTATTGGCCCTGGCATTCCCCTACACTGGTGCACAGAACCTTCACAGGGCCAAGGGCCTCTCTTCCCATTGATGATCGACTTTGCAAACCTCTACTATACACATGCTACTAGAGCAATCAGTCCCACTATGTGTACTCTTTGGTTGGTGGTTTAGTCCCTGGGAGCTCTGAGTTTACTAGCTGGTTCATATTGTTGTTCATCCTGAGGGGCTGCAAACCCTTCAGCTCCTTTGGTCCTTTCTCTAACTCCTTCATTGGAGACTCTCAAAGGTCTGTCAGAGGATACCACCAAAGAGAATCATTAAAGGGCTCTTTCTGTTCACAGATTAGGAAATTGGGTCCTTCAAAGAGTTTGCCTTCGTAGACTTCAATAGCAGAAAGATGCCAAACTGTCATTGAGACGACAGAAGAAGGAAAGAATGATGTGTAGGGAACCATAGAGTTGGCTTGGCCTAGCTGCTACCTTGAGAGGCCCAGGTTAGAATCCATGGCTCCTGAGATACAATGTGCCTTCCAGTTCCTGAGAGACTAATGCACAGGCACTGAAGTGTCCAGGCCTCTATATTCCCTTGGAAGTCAAGAAAACTTGGCAGGACAATTGTTCTTAGACATTAATCTTGTGTACCCTGTGTAGCTTGCAAACTTTAGTGTATCCTGGCAACTATACCTGTATTGATCCTGACAATTGCCATTATATTCTGTTTCTGATAAAGGTATAAAAAGCTGGATGTAGATGCTGGCAGCCAATCATTGGACTGAGCACGAGGAAGAGTTAGGGAAAGGACTGAAGGAGTTGAAGGGGTTTGCAACCCCACAGGAACAACAACAATACCAACCAACCAGATCCCCCAGAGCTCCCAGGGACTAAATCACCATCCAAAGAATACACATGACTCCAGCTGCATATGTAGCAGAGGATGGCCTTATCTGGAATCAGGCCTTGGTTCTGTGAAGGCCTGATGCTCCCAATGTAGGGGAATACCAAAGTGGTGAGGTGGGAGTGTGTGAGTGGATGGGTGTGCACCATTATAGAAGCAGGGGGAGGGGGATAGGATAGGGGGTTTGTGGAGGGGAAATTGGGAAAGGGGGTAACATTTGAAATGTAAATAAATAAATTATCCAATAAAAAAAGCAAGATTGCTCTCAATAAAATTGTCACAGACTCAGTTGTGCTGTGGCCCCTTTATCCTGCCCTGATTTAATTCCTAGCAACCATACCAGGTGACCTTGGTCTTGTAAGTGCAGGGACTTACACTGATAGAAACAAAGTCATCTTGGACTGAGCCAAGCCTAAGAGTAAAAGTGACTTTGGTGGCCTTGTGGGAGGCAAGAGAGTTTAGGAAGCCTAGGCAGAGGCAATGAGGCTTTGAAGATGAAGAAGATTGTAAAGTGGTAGAGGAGGAGAGAGAAGAAGACTTTTAACCACAAGAAAGGAGATAGTTCGAATAGCTTCTTCCATCCCAGCCTTTCCCTCTTAATTTGAAAGAAAGGACTATGAGGTTTTTATTCTGTTACCTGTTCAATGTCAGAGCTGTGTGAAGTCATTCCAACACAGTATCAAGCCGTGTGGTCTATGTTCAATCCGTATAGATAATGTTTCAAAAGAGATATCCTGTTGGTTTTGACCAGATGTCCACATAAGCTCTATAAGCTCTATCAGGGTTAGAGCTAATCCTTATCTGTGTATTTTGAATTTATGTTGTTTCATACCATATACAAAACTGTTTCCTTACAAATAATGTTTTTAATTTTCCATTTGCAGTGGAGGGCTGTAAAGATGGTATGTGTGTGTGTGTATGTGTGTGATTGTGTGTGTGTGTGATTGTGTGTGTGTGTGTGTGTGTGTGTGTGTGTGTGTGTTTGGTGACTTTGGGACCAATTGAATGTCCTAAACTCTGGTAAAAAGCATGATACTCTTACACTCTTACCCAATCTGTTTGCTGCACTTTGAAGGCAGAAGAAAACAAGTGAACCAGTGTCTGTTCTGGGTGAAGTTCCTTAGGTGATGTGAGGAGGAGAAGGATGCTATTTTGATTATTATGAGGTTTACACAGTCAGTTATTGGTAACCTGCTTTAATACAAAGCATGGTGCCCTGTGCACCACATGCACAACTTGTGCTGTAGAGGCCAGAAAGAGCATGGAGTCCCCTGGAAATTGAGTTACCCGATGGTTATGAGACATCATGTATGTACAGGATCAAGCTCAAGTCTACAAGCACAGCATATGCTTCTAACCCCCAAACCATCTTTCCAGTGCACGAAAGCAATCTTAAAAAGAGTCAAACATGGATTTGTTCTAAGAAAACTCAATTGAGTGACTGCCACCTGCTTCCTATTACCTTCAACTTACAGGTGAAATGAAGAACCAGATTTATAATAAGAAAGGAAAAAAGAGACACTGGTATTGAGAGAGACTCTCCCTGACAGTGATAAAGAGGACAACAGCTGAAGAAAACGTAAAGAATACATTAAATTACACTATAGCAGTTTTTAATGTATTTTCTGATGTGTTTCTGTGATATTACGTTTCAGTTGAATGATCAGATAACGGAATAAATTTGAAATTTTATTTCAATGTATAACAGCAGCAACTGTGTAAAAACAAGAATTAGTGTTACGTGCCTTTCAGCTTCTGTCACATACATGGAGATCTCACATGCCTATATTTGTTGTTCCTAGGACTTGTTTTTATTTTTTATTTTTATTTTTATGGTTTTTTTGGGGGTTCACAAGTCTGATATAGAATGCTGTTTTTCATATGTAAAATTTACAGATAAAAAATATGTGAAGGGTTGGAGAGATTGTTCAGTGGATAAAAGCACTGTCGCTCTTGCAGAGGACCCAAGTTCAATTCCCAGCACCAACATAGTGGCCCACAACCACCTGAAACCCCATTTCCAGGGGATTAAACCATCATATGTGGTACACATAGATGCATGCCAGCAAAACATTCACATACATGAAATAAAATAAGGTTTAAAAATTCACTAGAACATATTTTGGAAATCTTCTTGTGATTGAAGGTTTTGGTAGCTTCAGTTTGAATTAAATGTTTTATTTTGATAAACCCCAACTCACTTAGCACCAGACTACATGGGAACCAAAGCAATCTACTGTTGGCTTATATATTGGATTACAATCTCCAGAGGAAAATATATTCATTATTGAATCTTTGGAAGCAAGTAGGTATTTTTCAACCAACTAATTACTGTTTGTTATTTTCATTTAGCTTTTTAATGATTTATACTTAAAAAATAAACAATAAAACTAAAGTGCTGAATCATAAAGCAACTAGACATGCATATGGCTGAAGAAATGATTGCAAAATAAATTAGAGTAATTCAAAGGTAATTTAAATTATGTCTAGCAGCTATATAAGTGAATAAACATTTACATACACTTTAAGTACTGCAATAAAATTACAATTAAAAGAGATCAAATTAATTCTGTTTTATCCCTAGAAGCCCTATTTGGTTCTCAATAAATATTCTTTGTTCCTTCTCCTTTTCTACTACACCCTTCATGGTCATCTTTCATTCTATGGTATGGAATGGGATAAAGTATCACATTCTCTGAGTTATCTAAGAGAGAGGCACACATCCAGGTCATTTCAAAGTAGCTTCATGTCTGAAACACAACTAGTCAGATTCAGAAAACATCAGGGCTTATTGGGGCTCACGGAGACTGAAGCAACAATCAGGGAGCTAGTATGAGTCTGACTTAGGTCCTCTGCATAGATGTTATGGTTGTGTAGCTTGATGTTGTGGGACTCCTACTGGTGGGAGCAGGGCCTGTGTCTGACTCCTTTGCCTGTTTTTGGGATCCTTTCCCTCCTACTGAGTTGCCCCATCTGACTTTGGTATGAGGATATATGCCTATTGAATCTTGACATGCCTTGTTTGCTTAATATCCCTGGGAGGCCTGCTATTTTCTAAAGGGAAACAGAAGAAGAGGAGATCTGAGGAAGAAAGGAGGTGGGGAGGTGGGGGAGTGATAGACTAGGAGAAGAAACTGTGGTCTGGGTATAATATATGAAAGAAAAATAAATAAACAAACAACAAAAAACCCAAATAGGTTCTAAACAGTTACCTATGTGTAATCTGTAGCTATGTGTAATTTGCTCTCTTCTTTCACCAGGAAATCCAATTTTATAGTTAATGTGTTCCATCTTCTAGAACAGCTGCTTTCTCTACTTGGCTTGTTCTTGTAGCCCTACCAACATGTCTTCTTTAATATGGCTTAAGTAGATATTTGGGATATATAAAACTAGAGAGGTCTGTATGATGAAAAGATACAGCCCAATGAACTGAAAATTCACAATGTGATGCAAGTTCAAAGGTAGTACTCCACAAGAACCAACAGGAATTAAAGCAAACCTGGTTCAGAAGCTCAAAACAGTAGTCTGCAATGGAACTTTAATTTTAGTATATCCAATATAACCCTAAAAAGAAGATAGTATGAGTGCTGGCAAATGCTCATATTTGATTCATTATATTTTTACATGTAGATATTTTATATTATTAGAACATTTCAAGGTTTGGAGCTGAGTTGGTAAAGAAGAATATTAATTAAATAAAGTATTTTATTTATTATCTATATCTATATCATTTTCTAGCCTCTAGCTATCATCTATTATCTGTCATATATAATCTGCCTATCAACTATATCTACCTATCATCTAGATTATTTCCACAATAAATATATTTACCCTAGATCTATCATAAACATCTATGAAAACATATCTATAATCTGTCTATATCTCTCTATAAGCTGTCATCCATCTCTATCATGTCTGTCTTGTATCATGAACTATCTATCTATCTATCTATCTATCTATCTATCTATCTATCTATCTATTTATCTACCAATAATCTATCCATCATCTGTATCTCACAGATTATAATGTGTTTGAATAATTAATCCCTATCTGATGTTTTGGAAAGCTGCAGAACATTTTTGAGAAGATGCCTACCAGTCAAAGATGAAACAATTTGATCAGACCTTGAGTAGATTTTCAATCTTAAAAGATTTATTTATTTATTTTATGTGAGTACATTGTTGCTCTCTTCAGACATACCAGAAGATGGCATCAGATCCTATTACAGATGGTTGTGAGCCACCATGCAGTTTCTGGGAATTGAACTCAGGACTTCTGGAAGAGCGGTCAGTGCTCTTAACTGCTGAGCCATCTCTCCAACCCCCTTGAGTATGTTTTTATAGCCTAGTCCTGCTTTTGGTTTCATGATTTTCATTCTGATATACCAAGAAGTGAAGCTGCCCAGCTGTATATTCTACATATCCTGCCTTAAACTTCGCATGCTTTAGAGGTCATGGGATTTAAGTATGAATTATTGCTTCAATAAGTTCCTTCTATCAAATGAGAAAATAAACTAACATAGAAAGTCAATACAGATGGAAGGGTATTACCAGCATAAACCTGACCATGTGGTTCACAGAGCTTTGAAATGGACTTTGCACTTTCAGGATCCAGACTGAAGAAAGTAGCATTATAGCACTCAGGCTCTAGTATGGCTATTGCTAAATTATGCTTAACCAGACTTATAGCAAAAATCTAAAGCAAAAATGACAGTAGAAAGAGGTTTTTTAAAGATGCATTTTAGTAAAGAGAAGAGTACTGATAGATTTAAAGTCACAGATAGCACAAGTATTCATACCTAAAAACAAGGATACAAAGTGAAACTGTATACTAGGACAGTAGAATTGACATATTTCTAAACATTACTTTTTCAATTATTTTATTTCTGAGATTATATATGCACATATATACATATCCATATGTATGTATATATATTATTAATAACATTATTACTCCCTTCTTTTTTCCCACCCAATCCTTTACATATTTTTTGCTTATTTTTAAATTCATTGCTTGCTTGTTTGTTATCTAGTACCAAAAATAACTACCCCAAACAGATAAATCTATAATATAACTTAATCACTTAGGATTCATAGATGATTGAGAAAGAGGAGGCAGAAAGATTGTAAGAGCCAGAGGATCAGGCAGTTTTCTATGAGCCCTTGTTTCCTAAAAATGTTAGAAGCTAAACTTCTAGATCCATTAATGTAATTGACATTGAAATAGGGCAATCTACATGCTAAAAGCAGATAGGAAAATCCATGATTCCTCTACCTTATACAAAGAACTATAGGAGATTAAGAAATGATAAGAGGCTGCAAACCTTTCAGCTCCATAGATCCTTTCTCAAACTCCTTCATTGGGGACAGTGTACTCAGTTCAATGAATGGCTATGAGCCTCTATATCTGTATTAGTCAGGTATTGTCAGAGCCTCTCAGGAGATAGCTATATTTAGGCTGGCTTGTCCTTCCTTCAGTCTCTGCTTCATAGTTAATCTCTGCAACTCCTTCCATGGGTATTTGGTTCCCCCTTTTAAGATAAACGATCTAAACAGTCCCATATCTGCTAATGAAATAGAAACAGTCATTAATAGTCTCCCAACCAAAAAAAGCCCAGGACCAGATGGTTTTAGTCCAGAGTTTTATCAAACCTTCAAAGAAGACCTAATACCAATACTCCTCAAATTATTCAACAAAATAGAAACTGAAGGTACTCTACCCAATTCGTTCTATGGAGCTTCAATTACTCTTATACCTAAACCACACAAAGATCTAACAAAGAAAGAAAATTTCAGACCAGTTTCCCTTATGAATATCGATGCAAAAATACTCAACAAAATTCTTGCAAACCGAATCAAAGAACACATCAAACCGATCATTCACCATGATCAAGTAGGCTTCATCCCAGGGATGCAGGGATGGTTCAATATAGGAAATCCATCAACGTAATTCACTACATAAACAAACTCAAAGAAAAAACCATATGGTCATCTCACTAGATGCTGAGAAAGCATTTGACAAAATCCAACATCCCTTCATGATAAAAGTCTTAGAAAGATCAGGAATTCAAGGTCCATACTTGAACATAGTAAAAGCAATATACAGGAAACCA
>JADRCD010161508.1:0-13815 GCA_019843815.1 Montemys delectorum
GTTCTCACCTCAGGCAGGTAGATAAAGCTGATTTGTTCTGTTTGAGGCATGTTGACTATGACATGAACCTTTGAGATATCAGAGTAGAGATGCTTTGTGATGAAGTGATCTTGTTTGTAAGAGCTGAGTGAGATCTGTCCACTTAGGGGTTTATAGTATTTAGTTGCTATCCAGGTTGAGAAGGAAATGGCAGCATTCATTTATGATTTCCACTTTTGAGGAATTTATTTAACTACCATAGACTATCCCAGGAACTCTCCCTGACAATAAAAGAAGAAAAGTTAGGAGCTATACACTTAGGCTTTGCCAAAATAGTTCTGTAGAATGCTTTTTGGTTTTCTGTAGTCAGTATTCAGGTAGAGATAGATATCGATGTTATCTTTTAATTTTTATTTACTTAACTTCTATTTTTAAGATTATTATATAATTGCAGCATTTCTTCATTCCATTTGCTATCTCCAAACCCTCCCATATACCCTTCTCCACTCTCCTTTAAACGCATGGCCTCTTTTTTCACTAATTGTTGTTACATGCACATGTGTATATACATAAGCATATATATTCCTAAAAATAACCTGTTCGGTCCGTATAATGGTTCTTGTGCGTATGTTTTCAGGGTCAGCCATTTGGCACTGAACAACCAATTGTTGTGCTCTACCCTGCCTCAACTTTACTTAGCTGCCTCTGGTTCTCTGAGTAGGACTGAGGCCCTGGATTTTTCTCTGTCACTCTTGCATGCCCATTGGTGTTGTATTTGTTCAGCACACATTCAAGCAGTACTTCATTCTTTCTTACCTGTCATTTCCCTTTACTTTTTTGTTTTGTTCTGCATCACTATCTTTTAAAAGCATTTTAAAATGCTACAGCTTCTGATATTATTGGGTTCATGCTACTTTTACTCTAATACAGTGGTTCTCCACCTTCCTAATACTGTGGCCCTTTGATATGGTTCTTTATGTTGTTGTGACCCCCCCCCCCACCATAAACTTATTTTTTTGGCTATTTCATAACTATGATTTCACTACTGTTATGAATTGTAATGTAAATATCTGATATTTCTGATGGTCTTAGGTGACCCCTGTGAATAGATCATTCGACCCTCAAATGAGGCGTGGCCCACAGGTTGAGAACCACTGCTCTTCTCATTTAGAGTGAAAGATAGCATAAGCTGTTTGATAGCAACACAGGGTAATTGTTTAGAAGTGAGCACTATCATCGGTCCCATTTTACAAAGATGGAAACTAGACAGTCAAAGGTTAAGTAACCTACCAAAAGCCAGAGAGGTAACAAGGGATAAAGAGATATTCAGACCTACCCTCATTTTTAAAATTTTAATATCAATTTTAGTTGTCATTAGGGGAGTCTGATATGTGGAGGGCATGGTGCATTTGTGGGCTGTAGAATCGCAAGGGTTCTCGGATCCAATGTATGTTGTCAGGCTTATGTGACATTTGCTTTTGCCCCTGAGCCATACAGTCCTGCTCTCTCTCTCCATTTTCAACCCATTATTTTCACTCAATATATTACTGGTTACTTGAAAACTGTACTTTTGATGTCTGCATAACTTCTTTAAGCATTCTCTTAATTCTTTGACATGTTTTGTTTTGTTTTTTTTTATTTTAAATTTCAAAACTTTTAGTTTTAATACAGAATCTTAAGATTCTAGAAACTCCTACAAACAACTTTATTATATTAAAAAGGAACAAAATGTTTCAAGATCATTAAATAATGCAAAATTCTTTTTCCAAAAAAGGGGGGTAGGGAGAATGTATAGGCTGGGTATGTTTCTGAATTCTTCACAGCAGTATTTCACAATCTCTTATGGTTGTCTGAACCAGACAAACAGGCAGAATCAACAGCACATGGGGGTTAGGTTGCTAAATGGGAGCTCATCAGAGCAGAAATTTCATGTGCATTAGGGTCTGCATACTTTTTTTTTAGTAACAAAGAACTACAGTTAGATGTCTAAAACATGTTAAGTATATGGTCCAAACTATAGCCCAGAGTGAGAGTTAGGGACAGAACCTGTACTTAGAGCTGTGTGATGGAGTCTGACTCTTAGGAGGTTTGGATGACTCCAGGGTGCACGAAATGAACATTCACGGGATATGGTATGCGAGTCAGCATCGTGGTTTCCTTTAGCTCAAACCTTTAAGTCAGAGGGGACTAACCCAAACTAAGAGCACCAGTACTACTCACTCAAAAGAAAAAAAAATAAGGATTCCAGTCTCCTAGACTAGGAATAAATACTGTGAAATTCTCCTTGTGAGCTTGCTCGTCTCCAACTCTTAGATGTGCAGGATGACTCTGGACTCTACTTTCATTGTTCTGTTAATAGTACAATAAATATGCTTGAAAGAAGGACTTCCCAAGTAAGTAAAAACTCATGTTTTCAAGAATACTTTATACCCTTTATACTGAATCCAGATTGTAGTTCTATTTCTTAGATTGTAGGAAGAATGTGAGCAAAGTTTATGATGTGATTTGGGTTGGTGTCCATCAGGCTATGTTGTTCTAAAAGTAAACCTCAAAGTTTCAGTGTCTACATTAATAAAAGGACATGCATGCACATATATGCAATATGTGTGAGTCAGCCAGGCTGTCCATCTTTGTGCAATAGAGATGTCACACAGAAGTAGCTGAGACAAGACAACTAAGTTATTCACGTAGACTAAAGTGAGTGAGCTTGAAAGTGGTGCGTACTGACTCCTTGCTTTTCAACTAGCCAGGATTACAAACATGAGTCAAATCCAGCTGGATGAGAAGCCCGGAAGATATGCAGAAGAGGGACTTATAAATATTTCATGAATCTGACCACTCTTTAAAAATTCTTGATCCTTGATCCTTTAAAATTATTTACTTAAAAATCTATGGGCAGTATCATATCTTTTTAAAGTTTTAAACTTACTAAAATTTTAAACTTTTAAAATTTTTCCGAACTTTCATGTTGTTTTCCTTTATGCTTAAAGGGCAAGTATGTGATAAAGTACATACTGTGTTTTAAAGAAGTCAAAACTTTCTGCTTATCAGTTGTAAGATCTTTACAAGTCATTTAACTTCTCCAAACCCACTTCGCATCTGAAATTAGGGTAGTGAAATATCCCCATCTGTGGGGATATTTCAAAAATTAGGGTAAGGGTGATATTTACAACACTTGACCTGATGCCTAATATATGTTAAATGTCAAACAAACACAAATTTTGTTTTATTTTTACTTGAATTGTCAGTCTTATAATAGGACCTACAATATACTCATAATCCTCACACCCCAGTAGATTTGGTGGGAACAAGGGACATTTTTGCTGAGTCTAACTAAAATGTCTGTTTCTTATACTTGTAGGTCATGGGGAGTTTCAAAGGTCATGCTCTCCCTGGGACTTTCTTCATCGTCATGGGCTTTTGGTGGAGTACAAAGAGCGTTCTGAAATCTGTCTACAAAAAGCAAACTCGAACCTGCTACCTTAATTCTAAAACATTGTTACGTCGGACAGAGATTTGGGAAGGAGTTGTTGTGATTTTGATGGCTCTTATTGGTAAGCAGACCATTCATGGCTGTACTCTGTTTTCTCCTTTTGAGTGTTTCATGAGCAAAGTACCCATTCAAGGCAAGATTGAAATGTATAGAATGAATTTTGTATTACTGTGTTCCTTAATACTTAACTCAATTACAATTTACAACTGTCAAAATCTTAGGAAAGTGACATTTCATAATTATTCAAAGGCCTAATCCTTAGTGAGTTAGTATTTCATTTGTATATGCAGCCAAATGAATTTCCTTTATACGAGTGGCAACCTATGAAGTAGTTTGATACAGGTTGTTATGATCCCTCAAAAAGTAAACTCTAAGAAACCATTTTGTAAATTATCCTAAAATAATAATACAGTTATGGAAAATCTGCAATAAATCATTGTGTAGAGAAGATAGAGAGAATCGGGCCTGAAGGACATTTTGCTTCAAATATATCCACCTTGTTTCTTGAGTTGGACAGAGTCCAGGTAACTTTTACCTTCAAAGCTTTCCATTGTTATTGAACATTCACTAAAAAGGTTCTGTATTTTTACAGTACTTCCTTAGCTGCTCTTTTGTAAAAGATAACACTTCTAATTTTACCACTGATTCTTTTTATTCATGTCAATAGGATTTTGTTACAATCATCAAACTGCAAAGTGACCATTTCTAAAGAGAGGACTTTTCTTGCCCATTCTCGAGGTTAACAAGGCAGCATCTCTAAGGGGGGAAAAAAAAAACCCTGTCTACATGAATAATTAACCATGTATAGAGTCTGCATCAACCACGCCTATTATTCTTAGGTGGAGAGAAAGCTAATTCTTTATCAATTTCGTCAAGAATCAGGGAAAATACTGTTTTATGAAAAAGCTACCTAGGCGTGCAATATCTAGAAAGAAAGGAATGGCCTTTTATCAGACACATATTGGAAATGCAAACCCTCAAATAGTCATTAAATTAGAACCAATTGTTGAACTGAAATTAGCAGTGTTAAGGATATGAAACAGTTGCTTGACTCATTTGTCTATGCATAGATGAAACTGGTTACCCAAACAAGCATCTAAACTTCTGCGTCAAGTCAAATGATTAGGGCTAGGCTTTCGATGGAAAGCTCAGAAGGAGGAATCAGCATCATAAGATTGGAATAATCGATGAGCGCATGGTCTCGTGTCTTCTCACATTCCAGGTAGAGTTAAGGAGAGGGTTCTAAAATGTGATCTGTTCCTCCACAGGTATATCTGGGGAACAGTTTATCTCAGGAGGACCCTCCTTGATCTTGTATAAAGATGGCCAGTGGAATCAGATCCTGGGCTGGCATCACACAACCATGTACTTCTTCTTCGGGCTACAGGGTGTAACCCAAATCGTATGCTTCACTACTAACGTCCTTCCACTTTGTTTAAGCAAGTTAATGTTATCAAATGCCATCTTTGTGGAGAGTAAGTATGAGGAAAATACATTTTTTGTTCTTTTTCTATTTATCAATGGGTATAGATATAGTGTTTTATAATAATACATCTTTTGTTTCTTTTTGTCATCTTGAGTGGTAGGGCTATCTGTCTGGGCCATAATTGAATATATGTGTATCCTAGATAAGATATCTATAGCCTTCCTTCCTTACATCTTTACAGACTAATTTAGATCTGGGCAGACACAGCCACTCAAAAAACTTTATTTGCATTTTCCTGTCTGGATTTAAAAGTCATCTACAAAGGGCGCTTACCCATCAGTAGTTGCGGAACCTATCGTTCTTTTCACTGCTAACGGTGACAGCTGAACTCAGAGTGGTAGTGCGTGAACTACTTGAAATGGAGCCTCAACTCACAATAGAAAATGGCTACCAACTTCTAATGAGCTTTTCAAAGGTCAGAAATAGAAACCCTGTGGAAATGTGGTGTGCAGTATCTAAAAGCGTGACTTCTTCCTAATTCCAAGAGGTTAATGAGAAGAACAGGATATTTCTTTCATTTGATTTCACGGATTATTGTAAGGGTGTCAGGTGAAATAGTTGTTTAATAATCTGTGGTAATTTAAGCCAGTCTTTGCTGAATTCCTAAAAGTGAGACTTTGACTTCACCTCATTCATCTGTACCTTCACATTAATTATAGCTCCCCACTGCAGTCATGTTTATTAGACATTGGCCTGCAAAGATAATGCTTTGGACAAGACTTGAATTTTTTTTATGGTTTGTTAGAACACAAGACAAAGGTTGGAAGAACAGAAAAGTGGGGATAGAATTCAAGAATTCTTCTCCTACACAACAGTGTTTACTTTCCCCCAAAGCAAAAGTATGTTGCTATGGGGATTAGTGAGGATTTGCTCTTTGGGACAAGCTTATGTTTGTATAAAACTGTGGAGAGAGAGTGGTGCAGTGGGAGGTCCTTGGCTTTATTAGAGAATATGTTTTGCCCCCTCTATTAGCATTTATCTTCTACAACCACATACACGGTCGGGAAATGATTGACATTTTTGTACATGAACTTCTGGTCTTCGTCACGTTATTTTCGGGTCTGCTTGCCTTCATGGAGTTCCTCATAAAGAACAATGTACTTCTGGAGCTCGTGCGGTCCAGTCTCATCATCTTACAAGGAACCTGGTTCTGGCAGGTGAGTTGAGATTTCTAGCGAACAGACTCAGTGTCACTTATCTGTCATTTCTAATAGATGAGGCATTTGTTTTCAATACTTCCCTCCCGTGAGCATCAGAGAGGCTATGTTCTTGGAGTAGCCTGGCAGTTCTAGGGAAGAATACTGTCAGAGTAGCCATGGAGGAAGTAGGCGAAGGCTACAGTGAAAGCTGAACTCAGAGTGGTATCCACTTGTGATGGATCCACTTATCACGTGTGTCAAAAGTTGGAGCGGATGATTATGGTTGTAGGTGATTCCTACTGCTAGAACAGCTTATAATCTGATGGAGCAAAGCTCAAGAACCATACGAAAGACAAAAGACAGAACACTTACCGAGAGACGACTCTACGATGGGAAAGGGACAAGTCATGTGGTATGTGTGAAACAAACACCCATGAAGCTTAGGATTTTATAAACAGTGTAGAGCTAACAAGATGGCTCAGTGGTGAACAGTACTTGTTGCTTTCGGAGAGGGTAAAGTTTTTGGTTTTAGCATAACTTCCACTCCAGGGGTCCAGCATCTCTGATCTTGAATGGTACCTTGCTCAGGGCTAGAGCCCCTGCCTAGAACTCGCCAGTGAGAGGCTGGAAGTGTGGATCAGAGGCAGAGCCCATATCATTTTATTATATTCTCCATTCACAATGATCCAGGGGTTAGATATTACCACTTCTAATTCGTCTCTAGGTGTCTCCAGCAAGATCAAGCTATTTTCTCATGCTTGAACAATCATACAGCTAGGATATAAATCTAGTCGTCTCTAATTGCAGATCCCAGACACTTCCCATGTTATAGCATCATCAGCTCCCTAAACCTGCCATGCCATTGAGAGCAGCAAATCTAATACTGGCCATGTGTTTCAGAGAGACTATTTTGTTGCCATCACATTCATAGATATATAAACTAAGTCTAGAAAGAGGTAGGAATGTGGTTTGCTCAGGAAAGACTTTAAAGAGGAGATTTTTTTTCAGTCACCAGGGAGCCAGGATTTGGGGTAATATGGCTATTTCAGGGGGGTTAAGTTCCCCATGATAGTTGAGAAAGAATTGGCAGGTGAAGGGGAAAGAAGTATGTGGCAGGAGATAGACAGCTTGTGGTACAGGGACCTATGGTAAGATGGGACTAAGTTCATACGTTAACTTGAAAGTGTTTTATAGAAAAATATAAGTACCCTATCAGATGTTTGCTGTATATACCAGCTAAGGTAGGGTCTTAACACTCCACAGGGAACCTAACAGGAGTAAAGAGGATGGCACAGAAAGAACTGGTGTACAGTGAACCACAGTGCTTTCCCATGTGCCTATGTTCAATAGGCAGAATACATGACAGAGCTTCTGCTCAAGTTGACGAAGTGAGCTTAGGTTTCCCTGCCTCTTCTCTGCTCTGAGCACATGGCAAAGACAGATAAGACAGAAAATGGCTGCAGAGGTTTGAAAAAGTAATATGGAAAATAGAAGAGAAATTTTAAAAGAAAATTAAAAAAAAAAGAAAAAAAAAAGAAAGCATCTAACTATCCTCAAGTAAAACCAACAAAGGCAGGGTAGAATGTCTTGTGGATAGGCCAAAAGTAAAACCAAAGTGCTTCGAGGGAGCAGAGCTGAGCTGGAGGCCTGCTCATGCTAGTCCAGGGCAACTGTTGGGGTAAAGCCAGGCCCTTGCACCGCTTCTGGCTAGTGTATGTGTTTTATCTCTATGATCATTTTCTTCAGATTAGTTTCTTGATGTCTGAGGAAGTTTTACATTACTAGTATGGACTTGTTGGATTCTTATTTCACTTTTTCCTTTGTTATGAGGCTGTCTTTCACTCCTTTTTCTCTAGGATTTTTTTTTTTTGCTTAGATGACAATTTCATTTATTTTTAACATCTTCTTGACAAAACACCTCTAGATATTATTTAGTATTGTATGTGTGGTGTACTTTCATCTTTAATTCATGAGTTCTTTTGACTTATGTGGGTTTTTTCTGTTTTTTTATTTTTATTTTTTTATATTAGATATTTTCTTTATTTACATGTAAATTTTTCCTTTCCCAGGTTCCCCTCCAAAAAACAAACAAACAAACAAACAAACAAACACAACAAGAACAAACCCCTTTTGCCTCCCCCCTCCTCATGCCTGCCACCCTACCCTCTCCCACTTATTGGCCCTGGCATTCCCCTACACTGGGGCACAAAGCCTTCACAAGGCCGAGGTCCTTTCCTCCTATTGATGATCGAATTTTCAATTCTCTACTATACACATGCTGCCAGAACATTCAGTCCCACCCTGTATTGTCCTTGATTGGTGATTGGGTCCCTGGGAGCTCTGAGGGTACTAGTTAGTTCATATTGTTGTTCGTCCTAAGGGGCTGCAAACCCTTCAGCTCCATAGAACCTTTCTCTAACTCCTTCATTGGGGACCGTGTACTCAGTTCAATGAATGGCTGTGAGCCTTTACATCTGTATTAGTAAGGTATTGTCAGAGCCTCTCAGGAGATAGCTATATGCTTGTCCTTCCTTCAGTCTCTGCTCCATAGTTAATCTCTGCCACTCCTTCTGTGGCTATTTGATTCCCCTTTTTAAGAAGGAATGAAATGTCCACCTTTTGGTCTTCCTTCTTCTTAGGTTTTTTGTGGTTTGTGTGTTGTTCTTCCTGTATTCCAAACTTCTGGGCTAATAACCACTTATCAGAGAATGCATACCATGTGTGTTCTTTTGTGATTGGGTTACCTCACTCAGGATGATACTCTCCAGATCCATCCATTTCCCTAAGAATTTCATAAAGCCATTGTTTTTTATAGCTGAGTAGTACTCCATTGTGTAGATGTACCACAGTTTCTGTATCCATTCCTCTGTTGAGGGACATCTGGGTTGTTCCCAGTTTCTGGCTATTATAAATAAGGCTGCTATGAACATGGTGGAGCATGTGTCCTTATTACATGTTGGATCATCTTCTGGGTATATGCCCAGGAGTGGTATAGCTCCGTCCTCTGGTAGAACTATGTCCAATTTCCAGAGGAACCGCCACACTGATTTCCAGAGTGGTTGTACCAGTTTGCAATCCCACCAGCAGTGAAGTAGTGTTCCTCTTTCTCCACAACCTCTCCAGCATCTGCTGTCACCTGAGGGTTATTTGGGTCTCTGGAGACTGACTTCTTGAGTTCTTTGTATACATTGGATATTAGCCCTCTATCAGATATAGGGTTGGTAAAGATCTTTTCCCAATTTGTTGGTTGCCATTTTGTCCTATTGACAGTGCCTTTTGCCTTACAGAAGCTTTGCAACTTTATGAGGTCCCATTTGTCTTTGCAACTTTATGAGGTCCCATTTGTCTTTTGCAACTTTATGAGGTCCCATTTGTCTCTGTTTTTATTTATGGCACTGGGGACAAAAAAACATGGCCTCAAGCTCAAGGGCATATTTCTCTTACCCGTCACTGACTTGTAGCTCTGTCTAGTAATACAACTTCAAGTTTCAGAGTGTACCTTTTCTAGTTGAATCACATTGTGATTAGAGAATGTGTTTTCTTTGAAGGATGCAGACACAGCCTTTGGTACAGAGAGATGTCAGTATGAATTCTGTGTGCTTGAAAAGGTGGGCATCAGTTATTTGCTCAGTTCAGGATGTATGTGTTGTCTGTCTTTCCGTTACTGCATCAAATGCCTAAGCGATCAATTATAGAGAGAAAATGGATATTTTCCCACATGTTCTCAGAAGTCCCAGTCTATGATTTGTTAGGCTTTTTGGCTTTTAGGCTATTATGTGTGAACACATCATAGGGGGAATATGTGCAGACCACACTCACCTCATTATTAAAAAGTAAAAGAGAGATGTAACAGCCAGGGTTCCACAATCTCCTTCTTCTGACCTAAGGGCTTTTAGGCCTCTAACCCAAAAGGTTAGATGACTTATCAATAGTGACACCACGGAGAGCAAGCTGTTATCATATGGACCTTGAGGAGCCATGGATTTTTCAAATTGTAGGATACATACATACATAATACATACATACATACATACATACATACATACATACATGCATACATGTTTAATTTTATTAATGAGCTTGATATTCTTGTAAAGAAAGACAGTAAAAGCAAGAAAGGAAACTCAAGAAGAGTTGATGAAAGGAATTATAAGAAAGGATTATAATTAATAAAATCAACTAATATTTAGTTAATATTTAGTTATTAGTTCTTCTTGGACATAAAAAAAGGACAAAACAGCTTATTGGTACCACTTTGAGCACAAAAATAATATTTTCACACTTCTTGAAAAGTTTTTTGAAAACCTCAAAACTATGAGGTTACACTCTATTGGGATAAATTTCTGATTATTTAGAAGGTTTTTTTCAACCCACCAATATGTCTAGGTTAGTTTCTTATGTGGCCAAGTGTCTAGCCTGAATATTGTCACTGAACCTTACAGAAAAAAATGAACATTTTTATGAGTGTAAATATACACTAACAACAAAAGACTATCAAGCTATATCTTCATCCTTTGATTCCTCTGAAATAAAAATGTCTGGCAAATTAGGAGAATATCTTAGGCTTCCATATTTTATTGGTATGTGCAGCATGTGAATATTCATATTCAAATCTCTTTCCTAAACCAATGACATTGTATTGTGACTTGCTTTTCACCACTTTCATCTCCTGCCATGTGTCCACAAATGGCCAACACTAGTGCATAAATTATCTACAGACAGATTAGAGAAATTGTCACTTGAACTCTTGAATGCTTGGAATCATTTGTATGGACATGTGAGTTGAATGAGGCAAATGTACAGATTGGTTATTTTTTTATAGCTTATACTGAAATGATTCTGTACAGATAGAAGAAAAATTCCTCTCTTAGACCATAAAAAGTCATTTCTTTCTTAAACCACGTGGCATTTAAAACTTGTGCATTCGGTGACTAAGCCACTTCATGTAATTTAAAAATGAGAAGAAAAAAAGAAAATGACTAAGCAGTTAAGAGCACATCATGCTCTGGCAGAGGACCCAGGTTTGGTTTCCATCACCCAGATGGAGGCTCACAACCTTCTGTAACTCCTGTTGTAGATACTGGACATGCAAGTGGTATTCAGGTATACAAGTGGGTAAACACTCAAAATAAATACACACAAAATAAAATAAATGTCTATTTAAAACAAAAGTCCATTCCAAAATGGCAAAACGGGTCATAGTTGTGCCTCAAGGCCTGACATTGTAGATAAAACCCTTGTTTGGACTTTTAATGTAGACATAAAGGAGATTAACAAGATATGCAGAGATATAATTCATACTGTAAGTTATAGAAAATGGGCCTCTGGGTTATTCATTATCAGAGAAAAACATTAACTACAGTGTTTCTAATAGCAATGAAGACTGAACTAATCAAAACATGGGTTTTCTTGGGGGTAGAGCATATAAAATATAGTAAAAAGAATTCCTTCGTAAGTCTTTTCTCTTGTAATTTTCTGGTAGAAAAATAATTGAGACCACTGATCCTATCTTGCAAAACCGAATGTGTGTGTGTGTGTGTGTGTGTGTGTGTGTGTATATATATATTTTTTTTTTTCTAAGATGACTTGATGGGTTTGTTAGTTTCTGGTCCTGAGTTACATGTTCTTTATTCACTTAAGTTTAACTTAAAGGCCTAGAATATCCCTTGGCTGCCATAGTAGCTATTTTCATGGTCCCTGTTCTTGGGTTGCGTCCTGGCCTTTAGTCATATATGTAGCTTTCAAACATTAGCAGATGAGGTTCCAGTAAGCAACACTCAACTTTTCTGTCACTCTGATATAAAATAATAATAAAAATAGTTTTAAAAAGTATAATCTTTTCTGTAAAATGGCAGCTTGGTTTTATTTATTTATTTATTTATTTGTTATCATTAATGATGGTTACTAAAGGGTTCTTTAGACAGTCTGTTTTGGAGGTTTCTAAAGGCAACTGTGGAGTCTGCATAAAATGGTACTTTAGAACCCAGTGCTGTAACATCCAGAAAAAGAGGGGAACAAGGTTAAAATCGTATGTAGGGACTCTATCTCTAGTTGAGAGAGATGAAGAAGGAAAAAAAGAAGCCTGCATGAGATTTTAGCAAAGACACAGCTAGAAAAATCCACCAGCCAGTCACCAATGTCAACACAGTTTGCACTGTCTGGTAGCTGAGGGGTGCTTTGTTTTTCTGGACTCTGTGCTAATGGGTCAGTGAGCTGTAGGGAGTCTGGCCAGGCTACAAACACACAACAGGGCTGGAGGTACTGTTAATGGGGGAGACACCAAGCCCCTTAGACCATGGAGAGGAAGACAACTGTGACAGGTTCCTTAAGGCTGAGATTCTCCATGGGCACACTGGAATAAATAACCCAACTGCCAAGGCTACGGACGCCATGGGAAACTGAGAAATGAGGGGTTAAACTGGTCCAGGAATCTTGTGTAGGTCTGTGGCCAGAAAGACACAGTCTAGTGACAAAGACAGGTATAGGAGGACAGATGTTCTACACTTTCTCCATGACTTAAACATTAAAAAACCTCCCATAGAAAAAGACAGTGCTCAAACAGTACATAAGGAAGTATTAACTGGAAGATAAACAGACACCAGTCTGGGAAAGTCTGGCAGAAGGTGGAGACCTACATCCAAACCTGTATTACCAGGTGGATGTACCAACCTGCCTTGTGTGAATTAATGAGACTGGCAGCCTTACTCTTGCCTGCAGAGATGGATATCAGAGCAAAGGAGTGGGAGGAAACGGATACAACTCCACCCAGAAGGGACCCTGGGTTACAATACTTTCATTTTGTTTTATATTTTATTGATTTATCAATTTTACCTTTAGCTTTTAGAATTTGCTGGTCTCTACTTCTGTTGTTGAGTTTTCCGAGGTAGCTTGTATTTCCACAGAAAAGACATTTATTTTTTTTTAACTTTTATTTCATTGTGATGAGAAAAGTTACATGATTTCAATTTATCTGAATTTGTTAACATTTAAAAACATATTTTAAGTAAATAGAATTAAATCACATTCTTGTTTCCCTTTTGTACCCCAGCTCCTCCCAGAGACCCCTCTTCAATACCTACAATATCTTTTTTGTCATATCCCTTAAAATTTATAAAATATTATAACAAAAATGAGTATTATAAAAGTTGTTTAATATAAAACAACAATCAATTTAACAGTCTTATGTAGGTGTTTGTCTACAGCAATACTGAAGAGATATACATCTTTCTCAATATAAATTTTAAATAACTCCAAACATAATAACTGTATATTTCAAAATAATACATCACTACTAGTATTTTCTTAAATGAATATAAAGTATAAATACTTAAATATATAAAGTACTTTTCTTTCTTTGTTTGTTTGTTTTGTATTTAGTAGAGTTTAATATCTTGGCTCTTACTGTGGTACAAGCCCAAAATAAGAACAATTTTTAGACATTGGATTTCACTATAATAAGGCTTTATACTTCAATGACCCTCAAATCACCAAAGGATTTTACCTCCATAGTAGCTAAGCTGAGAGTTGACAGTTCTGCTGCGCCAAGGAATGAATTGTAGGCATGATTTTTGGATACAGACCTCCTGCTATGGACAAAACTATTTGACTTGAGTGAGTGAATTTATTCTCAGCCCACAGAGAACAGGTTACATTCATTTAAGAAATGGTGTGTGTATTAAGATGGTCTATCCATAAAGTCATTCACCAACTGTTTCAAT
>JADRCD010161517.1:0-13825 GCA_019843815.1 Montemys delectorum
TACATCAGTGCCTATATATTTGTATGTGTAGCAAAGAGAGTGTGGTATCCTCAGAGATCAGGATTATGTGTTGGACATCCTGGAACTTGAGTTACAAGGAGTTGTAAAACTTTTCTGGTTGCTGGGAACTTAACCTGAGTCCTCTGAAAGAGGAGTAAGTTCTTTTAACTGCTGAGCAGTATCTGAAATTGTATGGTGGGGATATTTTTATATCCATCTTTTTCTTCAGGATTAGCTCAACAAAAGGTCAAATTAACATAAATCTGAACATTTTTAAAGTGCTCAAAGCTCTACAGAACATGGGCACATTTGTGGTCATTTTTCCACTTGACCAGTATCTTACTTTAATCACTATTAATGGGAGTAAGATAGAGAAACTCAATTAGGGCAAGGGAGAGATTATATCTCTAGCTAGAGAGAAACATCAAGAATAACTAAATTATGTTAAACTTTTACTCTCATGTCTCTAAGCTATAAAGAGCTCCACTCAATCTATTTTTTCCTATTCTTAGCTTGAGAAATTGCACTTAATTTCAATACCTAATTTAGTTTCATTTCAAATTTTCATTAAAATGCTGCAGACTCTCTTCCTCTATTAATGCAAATAGTAAGTCTGGACTCAAAATTATCCCCACCAGCACTTCCTTGCTGCCAGATATTCCTTTCAACTATATAAATAGACATTTTATAACAAATCATGTAATAGAAATATATGATTTACATAGGCAGGACATGGTGTTTCATTAAAATAAATTAGAAAAGTTTAGACCTTGAGTTCGAACCAGGGTAATTACTTTGTCATTACATTGCCTATAGTATTATCTCTGGCTATGGAATGAGACTGATCAATTCTCGGTTTCGTTTCTTCTCATGAAATTTATAGTGGTCCATAAAATGGACACCAGCTCCCTCATAAACTGGCTTTCCTTGCACACCTGTTCTGTCTCCTACACTTGTATATATATATATGCTCACAAGACCAGTACAAATCCTAGTCTGCAGTGCAGAATGAAGATTTATGCTTTAAAATAGAACTTGAAACTTATGTTTAAATTTCTGTGTATATGCATTTGTGCACATGTGTGTGCATGTGCATATGTGTGTGTGTGTATGTGTGTGTGTGTATGTGTATACATTCATGATGTTTGCACTAAGCCTGTACCAACATTCCTAGGCTATGTTAAACAATAAAGGAAAGAGGAGTAGATATTTTTCTGCTTGAATGTTCCTTTAGAAAGAAGTTAATGATACTCCAAAACAACTACGAAAACTGCCTAAGTAAGAAGTTGAGCCAGTAATGCCCTAGATGAATCAAGAGTCACTGCAGAGAGATTATGCAAATCATACTGTTGTGAGAGTTCACTCACAAGAGGAAGCACATGGAAGGAACATGTTACCCTCAGGGGCCTTGCATAGATCCCTAGCATGCACAGAGCGCCTCTTAATCATTTGCCTCTCCAGTTTACAAAAGGAACTGCCAGCTTCTTCTGGCCTTCCTGGCTTCAAGTACATAATGCACAAACATACAGGCTAGAGCTTGTATGGGAAAACTAAGTGCTCTTAACTGCTCAATTATTTTTCCAGCTCCAGAAAGACATTCTTTAAAAGTACTCACGCTGTACTTCCTATTCTCACTTTATTACTAGTCCAGCATGTAATTTGCCCATGCAACCTTGTGCTCCAACTATGATGGAGTATATTCCCTCCCACCTCTCTAAACTAGACTAAACCCTTCCTTCACTACATTAACTTCTTTTTAGGTATTTTAATCACAAAAACAAGAAAAGTTAATTATCACAAAACTTGAAAATGTCATTCACATAAGAATAAGGATTTGTCATTACCAAAATAATTAGTAAAACAAAACCCAAGCTCACTTTGTGGTTTTGTATTTTCTGTGTGCTAGATATTTAAGAGATGCTTCAGTGGGTAAGAGCACTAACTGCTCTTCCAAAGCTCCTGAGTTCAAATCCCAGCAACCACATGATGGCTCACAACTATCCATAATGAGATCTGATACTCTCTTCAGAGTTGTCTGAAGACATCTATAGTGTACTTATATATAATAAATAAATAAATCATAAAAAAGATACTTGAATATGATACTAATTCACTACTCACCACAATATTGTGGATCAGAAGGCATTTATTTGTAGATTATAAGGCAAGACAAAGCAACCTCACCCTCAAATTGATAACCTAGATTTTCTAAATGAACACAGAAGTTAAGGTGTAGAGATAAGACTAGTGTCAAAGATTTTTAACTGTAAGAGTAATATTTTAGTCATATATGGGAAAAACGTATAAATGAACAGATGATGGGTCAAAAGTATGAGAAATGTGAAGGTACTTAATGATTAGTTATTGTTTTGTGAGGGATTCAGTGACTCTCATTCTTTCATGGCTGGCTAGTGTCTTTGACATCAATGGTCCTAGAGTCCTGGAGAAGCATTGAATTTTTCCAAAGTTGGGGGATTGGTGTTGACACTTCAACACCTTTACAATTGCATCCACAGTCAACATTCTGTTGATAACTAGGTTGAAATTCTTTCATTCTTTCTCCTAGAAGAAAAAAAGTGGCAAAGCTGTTTTCATTTTTACATAACCCTTTTTTATAGTTCTCTTTGAAATTTTAACAGACTTTTTTCAGAATCATCTGGGATTTTCAGCAATGAGATAATAAGATAGATGATATGTATAGGGAACATTTTATTTTATATCACAATGTCTTTTTCAACTTTCTTAGTGTAGAAATGATGGACATGAGCTGTTACCAGATGGGTTATTTACAAGACTCAACATAATCATCTGTACAGATAAAATAAATCACCCCATGTTTTCCTAATAGATGATATATTTTTATTTACTCACTCCCTACAATGATTTAATTGAATGCATTTTCCCCTTTATTTCTTTAATTTCTATTCCTTAGAAATAGATTTTTACTGTGTAGACCTGGTTATCCTGGAACCCACTCTGTAGGCCAGGCTGGCTTTGAATTCTTTTTCATTTTTTGTATTAGATATTTTCTTGATTTACATTTCAAATGTTATCCCCTTTCTGGTTTCCTCTTAGAAAACACACTATCCCCTCCTCCCTTCCCTGCTCACCCACTCACCAATTCCTGCCTTACTACTCTAACATTCCCCTACACTGGGGTATAGAGCCTTCACAGGACCAAGGGTCTCACCTCCCATTGATTACCTAGAAGGCCATCATCTGCTATATATGCAGCTGGAGCCATGAGTCCCACCATGTCTATTCTGGATGGTGGTTTAGTCCCTGGGAGCTCTGGGGGTACAGTTAGTTCATTTTGTTGTTCCTCCTAAGGGGCTGCAAACTCCTCCAGCTCCTTGGGTATGTTCTCTAGCTCCTCCATTAGGGACCCTGTGCTCACTCCAATGGTTAGCTGCAAGCCTCTACCTCTGTATTTGTCAGGCTCTGGTAAAGCCTCTCAGGAGACAGCTATAACAGGCTTCTGTCAGCAAGCACTTGTTGGAATCCATAATAGTGTCTGGGTTTGGTGACTATATGAGATGGATCCCCAGGTGGGAAAGTCCCTGGATGGTTATTCTTTTGGCCTCTGCTCCACCCTTTGTCTCTGTAACTCCTTCCATGGGTATTTTGTTCCTCCTTCTAAGAAGGACCGAAGTATTCACACTTTGGTCTTCCTTCTTCTTGAGTTTCATGTGGTTTGTGAATTGTATCTTGAGTATTCTTAGGTTCTGGGCTAATATCCACTTATCAGTTAGTGCATACCATGTGGGTTCTTTTGTCATTGAGTTACCTCACTCAGGATGATATTTTTTTTTCTTTCTTTTTTTTTTATTAGATATTTTCTTTATTTAAATGTAAATTTTCCCTTTCCCAGGTTCCCCTCCAAAAAACAAACAAACAAACAAAAACAACAAGAACAAACCCCTTTTGCCTCCCCCATCCCCATGCCTGCCACCCCACCCTCTCCCACTTATTGGCCCTGGCATTCTCCTACACTGGGGTACAGAACCTTCACAAGGCCGAGGTCCTTTCCTCCTATTGATGATCGAATTTGCAATCCTCTACTATATACATGCTGCCAGAACATTCAGTCCCACCATGTATAGTCCTTGATTGGTGGTTGGGTCCCTGGGAGCTCTGAGGGTACTAGTTAGTAATTGTTGTTCATCCTAAGGGGCTGCAAACCCTTCAGCTCCATAGAACCTTTCTCTTGTCCAATTCATTTGCTTTCGTATTTCATGAATTCATTGTTTTTAATAGTTGAGTAGTACTCCATTGGGTAAATGTACTACATTTTCTGTATCTATTCCTCTGTTGAGGGCCATCTGGGTTCTTTCCAGGTTCTGGCTATTATAAATAAAGCTGCTATCAACATAGTGGAGCATGCGTCCTTACTACATGTTGGAGCATCTTCTGGGTATATACCAAGAAGTGGTATTGCTGGGTCCTCAAGTAGTACTATGTCCAATTTCTGAGGAACCAGCAAACTGATTTCTAGAATGGTTGTACCAGCTTGCAATCCCATCAGCAAAGAATTGACAAATGAGACCTCATAAAACTGTAAAGCTTCTGTAAGGCAAAGGACATTGTCAATAGTACAAAACAGCAACCAGAAGATTGGGAAAAGATCTTTACAAATCCTACATCTGAAAAAGGGCTAATATCAAGTATATTCAAAAAACTCAAGAAGTTAGACTCCAAAGAACCAAATAACCCTATTAAAATGGGGCTAAACAAAGCTAAAAACAGAGCTAAACAAAGAATTCTCAACTAAGGAATACCAAATGGCTGAGAAGCACCTAAAGAAATGTTCAATAATCTTATTCATCAGGGAAATTCAAATCAAAACAATTCTGAGATTCCACCTCACACCAGTCAAAATGGCTAAGATAAAAAAAAAAAAACTCAGGTGATAGCAGATGCTGGCAAGGATGTCTAGAAAGAGGAACATTCCTCCATGGCTTTGAATTCTTAACATCCTTTTGCCTCTGCCTGCCAAATGCTGTGATTAAGGGTGTATTCCACAATTGCCAAGCTAGTTAAATTCATTTTGATCATTGATATCTGAATACATCATGACCTTTAGTATTAAAAGTTTTAATGTAAACATCCCATGGTTGATCATTTGCCTCTGAGGAAGGTTTTTCTTCCAAAGGTCATCCTTCAAATTAATCTGGATTTAGGGGCAAGGCAGAGATTAAGGAAACACAAATACTTTAAGTGCAACTCTGTAAGAGGCTTTACAATGCTTAGAACTGTGATAGCTCTTGAAGTCTTTACAATAACTTCAGGGACATACTCTCTTCAGAGGTGAGCTGATGACTCAAAGAACTGTAGAGAGAATAGGATCAGCTTGTCTCAAATGCATCCCAGTCTACCATGTTCTTTAATTTTCAAGATGTTTGAGAAAAATTGTTGTCTCTTCGCTCTTAATTTACATTTTCATAGTAATTTTAAATACACTTATATGTGGATTTTGGTATTTTGTCACCATGTGCCTTGAGATATGAATGTAAGAGGATTCCAGAAAGTAGGGGTTGAAAGATCATCTCTCCTTTTGTTTCTTGAATCTAGAAGGTTTAAAAATGTCTTCTGTCCTAGTAATTGATGGGTAACTATGTAATACATTACATAATATACAAACTAACAATGATAACCTTAATTCTTAAGTCATTGAATTCCTGACTCCAAAATGCCAAAAAAAAATTTAATTTTTTTCTTTCCTGCCTTAATACTTCTAGTTGCTTCTCTGAAGAACATGGCTGTCCTGAATGGTATATTTACTGTTTTATCTTTAGTAATAAACAAAATGCCAAGTTGAACTGAAGTGGTTCAAGAACTTGCCTGTTTGACATTCTTATGTGGCTTCTTATAGCCAACCCACAATATGATCTCCTCCCTGATAGCTGATTAATGTTGTTGCAGATTTTATATTCTCATGCATAAACTAATAATTTATTTACGTTAAGGATAAAACAGAAAAAAACCTCAAAGGTCTCATTCTCATCCCTTATTTGTACTACTATTATTATAACCACCACCACCATACACACATACTTATTTGCCAGAGGGATTTAAACATATATAAATGTAATGCTGACTGAAGAGTATTTGTGGCCAGTTTATTATAAACTCAAGGTTCACAAGTAGAAAATTTTCCTGGAATAAGTTATTTCCCCCTCTTTCAGCAGTTACTAGTTGTCTTTAGTTTTTTCACTCGGGATGGGAGGAAACTATGGAAGGCATGAGTGGAGAGAGGGAGGGGCAATCGAGACTTGACAGGAGAAAGAGGAAAAGTTATGTACTTGCAATGTACCAATATTTTAATTAACATACAGAAATATTGTAGCAAAGTTTTTGTTGTTGTTATTGTTGTTATTGTTTAAATTATGCAGGGAGGGAATGGGACACTTTCCTATCATGGACCGGACACTTGGGCAGATGAAAATGTGTGTATTTCCTCCTTACTTCTGATGTGGTTAGAGTGGTCCTACAGAAACCAGGACTATGTCATGGTGGCATGAAAACAAAGGTCTGTGGGTCAGTAAAGTTGAAGAAACCAGATAATGCAACATCAGATGATGCTACATGAAAATGGGGATTGGCACCATGGTTTCTATGTTTCTCCCATCATCAAACCCACTTATGAAAGCTATACTAAAATATTAACATTTAGTCTTCTGACACAGTGGACATAGGTCTAAGACCCCATAGAATCCTCTTTCTGCCTATTTTTAGTGACTATCTCTCATTTGGTTATGCAGGAATTTTCCAAGTTTTTTATCTTAGCAATTAAACTTTAGAAACCATTCATGTAATGAGATCCTATATTGTCTCTACTATGTTTGATTTCATTTGTTGTGTTGTTTATGGAATAGTTATATGTTAGACATTATTATATTTCCAGGATTGTGTGATCATGAACAATCTGGGAATGGTAGCATGTGTTTCAATTTCCAGAGCTCATACATTCAGATGGGAAGCAAAGACCATGAAATTTCTCGAACTTCACAGGCCAGTTTGCCTGGTATGAATAACAAAGCTATGAATAACAAAGAGACTATGTCCTAAATAAAGTGGAATACAAATAAATCCTATGCCCTTCACATGCACAGCATGACTGAAAAGTAACCACATTTTTATGAATGTTCCTACGTACATATGCACTGGGTTAGTTAGCACTAGTTATAATTGTCATAAAACCTATAACCACTTGAAAGATGGACCTCTGTGCATCCCATAGGGGATTGTGTTAATTGAAATACAGCAGTCCCTCTTAATTGTGAGTAGGATCATTACCTGAACTGGTGATTATAGATGTTAGAAAGTGGTAAAACGGAGCAAAGCATATGTTTGTTTGCATTTCTCTCTAATTTTTGATTGTAGGCATGATATGATCAGTTACTTCAAGTTCTTGCTGGCTTGATATCAATAACATGATGGATTGTACCTTGGACTGTGAAACAGAATAAATTTTGCCTCTCTGAAATTGTGTATGTCAGGGCAAAGACAATTACAGCAATGAAAACAGAATTAACACACTCATACCACATGCATATACTCAATGATTAAATAATAAAAATAAATTAGTATTACCTTTTCTCCTATAAAAGCCACTCTATTATAAACTCTTGAGATCTGGCTTCATCTCTTATATTATCTTTGTGTCTGTGATTTTTTAATAGCAATTTTTTTATGCAAGTAACAAAGCTTATTTCAGAGTTTTTGATAAGTGGTCTCAGGAAGATAAATTTGTGTCTGGAAAGGGTCAAATGAGGTGGTGAAATGGCTGCCTTCTCTAATCCTTGGGCACCTGGCTGATCCTCAGTTTGCATTACAGAATGGCTGCTGGCAGTTGAACTGGAAATTTAATTGAGTGGTCGGTCGTTGTCTTCTGGCAGTAGGGACCGGAGCCCTTCCAATACAAACATCGGTGAATTTTGTAACTGATGCTCCAGGTTGTAGAGAGCTATCACACAAAAATTAATCAATCTCTGCTGAACTGCAGAGCCATTGCTTGCCTCTGTTATTCACTGGCAGTTTTTCTGAGAAAGATACACTAGCTCTCTGAAACTGTCTTAAGAATTGATATAATGAGGGCTACGGAGAACATTCAGTAGAAGAGCTTGTGCCTAGAATGTTCTTAGCATGTCCAAGATTCCATGTTCATTCTAAGGAACAAAATAAAAAGTAATTATTATGAATTTTATGTAAGAAGATATGTGTGGTGCCCATCTAGCCACTCATATTACAAGTTGCATGCTTCATAAATGGCTGCTTATCAGCATTTATACAATAACTCTAATGGGAATTATGAATGGACTAAAGTAATTTAGCCCCTTCCTTAAAGCTATCTCAAACAATAAGAGTACTTAAAGATGAATTTCACTTTTAGCATGCTTATTATACAAAGCTATGGGCTTTTTTGTACCAATACTCTGAAAATATAACAAAGTGTGAGGACAAACTGAAATTCATGCTTTTTTACTTACGCTTACTATAACTAAGCTCAAAGGCAGGGGTGATAGCAGGAAAGAAACTGACATACACAGATCAGTCTAGTTGTCTAAAGCAAAGACTATGAATACACATAAGATCCTGAAGAAGTTAATCAGAAGACAGATGAGACTGAGGAAAGCAGCTATAACAGGATCTGGGTCCCAACAAAAGAAGTCTTATGGAAGCAAAGTTAGAAGAGACTACTTCATTTATGTTGATCTCATACTCAAATTTAAATATAACTGCTCTTATTTCATTTTTATTCACAGCGTCATGGAAAGAAATTGTTACTTTTTCACGTGGTCACTTGAAGAATTATTATTTTGGGACAACAATGGGGTCCCATGTCTGTTCAGGGCTAGGGTCACTGGGTGAGGCAGACAAGAGAAGTTTGACTGCACACTCCATGGAACTGCCTGCCAGGTGGCTCTTTAGAGGAAGGCCTGCTACATTACCCCAGAAAGGCAGATCCCAATGACAAGAGGCAGTCCATGGTTTTAAGGCGTTTGTTGTAGAAAGGCAGAGAAAGGGAGAGAGTAGAGAAGCAGAGGCTGGTCATAGCCATGTGAAGACAGGGTGAAAGGGGATGGAGAGAGGGGGGAGCAGGGGAGCTAGAGTAAGAGCAAGAGAATAATAGGTAAGAGAATAAGAGAGGGAGGAAGGGACAAACAGCCCCTTTTATAGTGGGCTGGGTCATCCTGGCTGTTGCCAGGTAACTGTGGGAAGGAGCCTACACGGCTGTTGCCAGGTAACTGTAGGTAGGAGCATACCTGGCTATTGCTAACTGTGGGGGTGGAGTCCATACAGAACACCAGGAGTTTGGGGCATTGCCTACATGACTGATGGTCACACACCTCTCTGCAGGGGGCTGTGGGAGGCTGTATTTGTAACAGAAGCCAGGGGCCCAGGAGGCATGGCTGAAAACCTACTGTCCCTCTGGGTCACCAGTTCCAGGCTTGTACTCAACTGGGAACCAGGCTGTCTGTGTGTACATTGCCCACAATTATTGTCTTAGTTGGTGTTTATATTGCTGTACACCATGACCATGGCAACTCTTATAAAAGAAAGCATTTAACTGGGGCTTGCTTTTCAGAGGTTTAATCCATTACTTTCATGGCAAAAAGCATGGCAACATCCAGGCAGACATACTGCTGGATAAGGAGCTGAGAGATCTATAACTTAATCTTCAGAGTAGAAGGTGACTGTGAACTATACTGGGCGTAGGTTGGCCTGGTTGGGGAGGTGTATCACTTGGGGCAGGTATCAGTTTCAAAAGACTCATAAAATTTCCAATGTATTCTCTATTTCCTTCTTGTGAATCAAGATGTGAGTTCTTAAAGGCTGTTTTAGCTACCTGTCATCTTGCCTTCACTCTGCCAATCATGAACAAAAGTCCTCTGGAGCCATAAACTCAGTTAAATGTGTTCTTTTATAAATTGCCTTAGTCATAGCATTTTAGTATAGCAACAGAAAAGCTACAAATGTTAGCATCAGGGAATCCAAAGCCTGGGGTGTTGCATGGAAATATCTCTGTTGCCAGGGCAACAGCCACCATATTCCAAGAATCCATTGGGCTCACCTGCCACCTTTACCTGCGGCCACTACATCAGAACCCACATACACGCGGTGTCTCTCTCTCTCTCTCTCTCTCTCTCTCTCTCTCTCTCTCCTTCCTTTCTTCCTGCTACTGCCCCCTCTCTCCCTCTCAATTAAACTTCTTACATGTAGAATCGTTTGGGCCTAGTGTGTGGTATATTCTGATGCAACCCACCTTTCTAACACATCATTTGGTGGTGAAACCCCATCATTTGGTGCCGAAACCTGGGAATTGGTGGTTCTGTCAGCAGCCGCTGCACTGCCCTGCAGCACAGACGGGCAGAGATCACGCCACATGGACTGGTCACAACACTGGCAACCGTGGCTACTGTGAGTACTTGAGTTCGTGGCCCCTCTCAGCTGGTGGCTATGAGAATTGCAGGCTTTCACCACAGAAGATGCTGAAGCCACCACCACTAAGTTGCAGCAGAGGAACTGGAGCCACAGCTATGCACCAAGGGACATACAAACTTCTACCATGTGAGCCATGCCCCTCCTGGTCTATCAAGTGGGGCTAGCCTCTACCCAGGCCCACATCTACCCATTCAGTTTCACGTTTTCTATTTACCAGTCTGCTAAAATTCTCGCATAGACACCTGCATATTAATTGATAGGATCAGTCAAGGGGAGGACCTCCAGCTTTCCAGATACAGCTTGGTCAGCCTTCTCTGGGAACAACGGGGTTTACAGTCACACCTCCCAGTTGACATACGTCTTAGAACTTCTGCCATTGGTTACACCTCCCTCAAAAGCAACTCTCGCTCCCCAGTTATTCTGGGCTCTTGCAGCTGAAAAATCCTTGGATCCAAGGTGGATTGCTTTCCACAGCAGGCCCACAGGATCTGCTGGGTAGCCACTATAGTGTTCTCACTACAACTTCTACCACTAGCTTTGGCTGATACTTCTTGGTTTTTGGACTGTTTTCAGGACACTGGTACAAATAGTCCAACTACCTGCCAATGGGTGTCAGAATGTCTTAGACCATACCTCCAGGCACCCCACTGGGATGTCTCCTGGAAAAGCTCAAATCTTTAAAGCTAACGCCTGACTTGAAGGCATGAAAATTAATATATCTCTGCAATAAGATCTAGATTAAATATCAACTAGACAGGAGTTCAAAATGGCCACTTAATGGCATGATAGAGCCAATTATTTTAAGGGATCTTAATACATACTTCCAGTGAACTGGTAAATAGAAGGACATCTAGTCCCCATCTGTTCTGAAGCACCACAGCTGCCAAAGAATCTGTTTGGCAGCATTACTGGACAGCTAAAGAAGGTAGTCTTTGCCTGTTCCTCGAAGAAGAATGCTGCTTCTATGTCAACCAATCCAGGATAGTAAGAAATAGAATCCAGGAGCTACAGTAAGACATAAAAAAATTCAGGGACCTTGAGACCTCCAGTTCTGAGATTTTTGAAAACCCCATATAGAAGTAGATACTCCTGTTTGTAACTCCTTTCCTAGTCATAGTCCTGGTGTTATTATCTGCTCTTTGCCTCATTAATCTTGTTTCTACATTTCTTCAACGACAAATACAAACAATTTCTAACCAAACTATTAATCAGCTCCTATTACAGGATTACCAGCAGCTGCCCACAGATGAGCCACTGTCCACAGAGGAACCTGATGCAAACATTTACCAAGTGGATCCCAATGGTGAAAGCCAGCTAGCCCCCATTGACCATGTCCCTAGACAGCAGGAAGTAGCTTAAGAGACAAGATGCCATCATTCCCTTTTTAACATCAGCTTCCCCTTCCCTTTTTCTTTCCTTCTCTTTATAATATCAAAAAGGGAGGTATGTTAGCATCAGGGCATCCAAAGCCTGTGGTGTTGCATGGGTGGGTCTCACAGACCTGTTGCCAGGGCAACAGCCACCATATTCCCAGAATCCCTTGGGCTCACCTGCCACCTTTACCTGTGGCCACTATGTCAGAACCCATATATATGCGGGGAACATTCCTCCATCTCTCTCTCTCTCTCCCTCCTCTCTTCCTGCTACTGCCCCCTCTCTCCCTCTCAATTAAACCTCTTACATGTGGAATTGTTTGTGCCTAGTGTATGGTATATTCTGATGAGATCTGCCATTCTAACACATCAACAAATATGTCATAGAACTTAGCAATATAAATATCCTGGTGTTTAGTTTGTTCTTCAGTTATTAAGAATTTGCATGTTTTCTTTCTTTTTTATTATATATTTTCTTTATTTACATGTCCTATGATATCTCCTTTCCTGGATTCCCCTCCCCCACCAAAAAAAAAAACCTGTTCCCTCTTCCCTTCCCTCCCCCTGCTCACCAACCCACCCTCTCCCGTTTATGGCCCTGGCATTCCCCTATACTAGTGCATAGAAACTTCATAGGACCAAGGGCCTCTCTTCCCCTTGAAGACCAACTAGGCCATCCTCTGCTATACATATGCTGCTGAAGCCATTAGTCCCACCATGTGTACTCTTTGGTTGGCGGTTTAGTCCCTGGGAGCTCTAAGGGTATTAGCTCATATTGTTGTTTGTCCTAAGGAGCTGCCAAACATTAAAGAGCTTTTGCATTTGGTCTATCTGAACTATCAGTTGAACTACTCTTATGCTTTGGAATCATTGCTAAGTTAAAGAATATATATTTGAATACACACTCTAATACTATGTCCACAAATTGATAACTAAGTGCCAATCTTATAATCAAGATACCTACTACCCACCCATAGTTTGGGTGCTGTCTGACAGATTATGTCAATATCGTGCATAAATTCTACATGCAAAGACTTTGGAAATCATCTCTCTTCTTCATGTAAGAATGAAGAGAAACTCTCAGGGAGTTCAGGTTGCAAGGGAAACTAAATAAGCCTCATATCTCCCATGTTTAAAGAATTTCAATTGAGAACTACTGATTCCTGTAAGAGAAACTGTTGTAGCTGTAAGTTGTTAGAAAATGCACAAGAGTCAGTTAAGACCAATTACTGAAGACTTAGTTAAGATTCATGTGAAAATAAAATTCTTCTGTGAGGGGATATGTTAAGGGGGACAACACATTTCCATTGATTTGCAGTAAAGATCTTGTTAGGGTCTCATTACAAGTTGCCAGGAAGATTGCCTTATGGCTCTACAAGTGGAAGTGGAAAATAATCCTGTGAACTCTGAGCATCCGCTGTAAAAAGTTATAAGCCCTTAGCAAGACATATACAAAGCCAGTCAAACATAAGGCTGCCTTCTCTTTTTTCCTTGTGCTTCATATGAAAACATGGTAAGAAATACCATTGTTGTCTCTGAGAAATTGTAACATTACATCAAAATGTTTAGACCATATTTGTTCCTCAAATTGGCCAACCATATGAATGTTACATTGATGTAGGAAGAATGGGCTGCCTTAGAGAGGAATGAGGATAGTAGGAAAGGGGTCTAGCATCAACAGAAAAGACAGAAGCAAAATCACTACAAGAATTTTGAGGTTCTGTATTATCAATAAAATTAAAATTAGACCAGACCATAACTAACCAGGTTAACACAATACCTCCCCTAAATACTTTAACTCACCAGATAATGTCTGATAAAACTTATTTTTGAAATAAAAATTATGTAGCACAAACAAGAAAAAAATAATAATAAAATAAAATCAGTATGTTTAAAATAACTACAATTAGTATATCTCAAATGAGAAGGTCAATAAAAAGACATTAGCAACTAGTAATTTGAAAAGAAAATGGAAAAATGAAAAATTAGAAAAATATTAAATGCAA
>JADRCD010161524.1:0-11410 GCA_019843815.1 Montemys delectorum
GCTTACTTCAGAACTTGTTAATTTTTTTTTTATTTTCCTAGCTATTCCACAAACCAAAAAACAGCCAAACCACATATTTGAATATAGTTAGGGACTTTTGAATGTTATAATACAGAATGCATTGGATACAATTCTGTGTCAAAGTGATTGCATTTTGAATTTTGTGAAGCATAAGCTTCAGTTATATAGGATATTAATGTATAAATATCACATTTTATTTTATAATATGCTCTATAAATGAGGCCTGGGCAGATTCATAACTAAAGCTTTGAAATAAATTTTAATCCTGTTGCTATGAAACTAAAACTTTCCACCATACCCATTCTTATCAAATGAATGTTATGTCATAGGCTTTTAGAAAACAGAGAGGCAGATTAGATAGAATGAATGTATTAACCACATATTTCAGCCCGGGCCAACAGGTATGTAGCAAGAAAGGACCAGTTAAACTTAAAACTATTATGCAAACCCATATGATTGCAATTATCATAAAACAAAACTTAATTGAAAAGTGTTTAAAATAAAAAAACAATGGTCTTAATTATCTATTAGAAGGACAAACAAAGAGAGTAAGTCATAGTGAAGACCAGCCATCACATAAATACCTTGGCTCAAACACAGCTAAATATCTTCCCTGTGACTTAACCTAAAGAACCAAAATCAAATTAACAAAACAAAATACTACAAAATGTTTGAGCATACATAGTTATATGTTTAAAAAAAAGTCTGGTTTAACATAACTAGTAATCTCATATTAGTGATTACTTATTGAAAGAATCTATGTAATATTCTTTTTAAATCCCACTATATATGGGAAAATGAATTTTATATGTGTACTTATAGCATAGTTTAATAGGACTGTAAGCTATTATGAGTAAATATTCTATTAAAAATATATTTGTTTTCCTCCATGCCTTCCTTCACACCCTATCTCTACTTGATACCTCCAAAAAAATAAGCCAAAAAGAAAAAAGTAAAAAAAAATTTAAATAAAAGTCAATAACATGATTCCAAATGATGTTCTGCTATACTCAGAGATCAGAATCTAGCCCAATCATCACCAAAGAGGTATCCTTCGACAAGTGATGGAAACAGATGCAGGGACCCATAGCCAAACATTAGATTCAGAGAACCTCAAGGAAGATGGAGAAGTAATATAAAATATATGTGTGTATATGTATATATTTACATATATAAGTATATATTATATATATTTATAATACATATATTGTTAACTCTCTAACCCCATATTCCATCCTTTAATTTTTCCTCTCATCTGCCTTTCCCATGTGATCTTCCTATTCTAGTTCCACTTTATCTCTTTATTACATTATAGTCTTCACTTATACACTTATACACTTATACACTATATTTATGCCATTGAATATGCAGAAATTGAGCTGCTTCCCAACTAGTTGTTAAACCTCTATTGAATAGAATTTATTTTACTAAAACATCATAATGATATCAAAGGCAAAAATTAATCATCAATATCACCTATCTACAAAAATGCTATCACTTAAAACAATTACCTACCTGTGAGAAATGCATGTGTGGCAGTGTCTCAAATGTTATGGGAATAACCAAACGCTTTTTGATACCCTTTAAAGCCTACTCCATTCAATTGAACCTTTCTATGACACCTGAGACTAGAAAAGTTATGGGCCTAGGGAGAAACTTACTACTAATATTATGCTAAAGGATGATTACAATAAAAAGACTCAATGGTATATTATTATATGAATAAATAAAAATACTGCTCAGTTCTCAGGAGAGAAGCTTCTACTTCGAATAGATGAGAATTTAAACATAGACCCACAACTGTACACAGGACAGAGTAAGAGACTTTGGAACACTAGGTCCTAAATGAGTGCTTTTAGCAAATCATTCCCCTCAAGACTCAGTGATCAATGAATAACAAGATTTGTAAACATTGTGAAGGGCATGTAGGTTGTGTAAATGCATGGAAGCAGCATTTTCCAGACACAAAAGTTTAGATAAGCATATAAACTCACAGAGCCCATATCAGCACAGATAAGAACAATACACTTTTAAACCAGAAACAATCTAAGCTCCAAGAGGCAGAAGTGGATATACATACAGACCCTCTCCTAACCAAGCTACTTGCAATTGATGTCTGTTTTCAAATGAGAAACTTCATTTTTTTTTTCTAATTGAGCGTTCCTAGGTAAATCAACAACATCAGGGCAGGCCCTATTCCCAGTAGTTTGCTAATTTAAAGCACACATTTAAAAAAATACTGTTTCATTAGTTCATAATGATAGCTCAGTTTTAATGAGTTCTAATTGGTGATGAAAAAAATGAGAAATAAACCTTGCAATTATTTAGTTCTCAATGAAAGGTTTTTAGTATGAATTATTTTCATTGTTTTTTTTTCTAGGTTCAATATATCTTTGGAGGAGTGAGAAAGTAAGTTCATCTACTTTAGTAACACTCAAATAGTATAAAGTATATTGTTCTTGTATGTGATATTTTACATTCTCATTATTGTGAAACAGAGGACATAGTCATATGTTCAAAAAACATGCTGAACAAATATGCAATGACAGAAACTATTAAGAAACAATAATGAGAAATAGTATCAAACATTAAGAGTTCATAGTTCTGCAGTTGAGACAGATTCATAAACTTACAGCAGCCATGAATGACAAAAATATTGTATTAAAGATAGAAAGAAATGGTCTGAAGCTCATGAACAAAGAAAACTCGTGATATAATCAAATAAGACCTTTAAAATATATCACCTAATTAAATTATATCTTACAGAATAACTAAAGAAGTCCCAAAATAAGACCCTTTAAAGTACATCATCTAATAAAATCATATCTTACAGAATAAGTCTAATTTTCCAGACCATACAGAATACTTTCCCAAAAAGAAAAAAGAAACAGGTTTTATAGGAATGCATATATACTCAATACTCTGGCTCTATTTGGATTAAACAAAGGAAAGAGTGTTAGGGAGACATCAAATGCAAGGATGAAAGCTGCAGTGACTCATGGATTACAGTGCAGTGTAAAGCTTAGGGCTTTAATCTATTGGGAAATAGTAGTCATAAGAGGATTTTTCAGAAGAAAGCAAACTTAAGGACACATGGGCAAGAGTTCAGTGGAATGAGGAAGAAGACAGGAGCATCTAACTCATAAGCAGATGGAGAATATATTATAAAGGAGAAAGAAATTTCCCTTTCTCTGAGAAAGATGAGAAGAAAAGCAAGGAATCCCAGGAATGGAAAAGCACAGAAAACATCCTAAATCACAACATCCTAATATTTGTGAGTCTGATGAGTTTTTTGTGGGCCTCAAATATTATCTTTGATTTTATCTAAATAGAAAACTACCTGTCTCATAAAGATATTGTGTAGACCTTCTGGGGAATAGATTCTCAATTCCCATCATTGTATGTGTTTATAATTAAAGTGAGGACTCACAAATGTTGCTATCACATTGAACTACCTACAAAAATTTCATGGTTGTGTAGGATGCTACACATTGTGAAGAACTTGTAATGTTTTGGGCAAGGAGAAGGTCCACTGAATAAAACTTCTTGGCACTGAACTGAACACTGATTCTTGATTCCCCAAGACATATTGGCTGAAGGAAACAACCAATTAATGGATGCAGTTCTCAAATATCCCACTTCTGTATACTATGCAGGCTTACACACACATATATTATCTATGGAAATGTAGATTATTGTACCATTTTTTACACAAGATAAATAAGAGAAATGTGCATATACACAGAGAATGAGAAGGATGGAGCAAGAGAGAGTGGGAAGAGATATTAATATACTACCCAGAAAGAGATTGAGAACTTCAAAGAGTATACTATGAATTTTCATGTTAATTATTTGAATAACCAGGGTGGTGTGTCCGTGATTGTGGACTGAATCATGCTTTATATTGTTGAATATGCCCTCTTACATGTACTTACAATGATATAAGAAAAAGTCTCATTTGCCTTCTATTAAATTATGTCAGTGCTTTGGACTTTGATATCACTGTAACTATATGAGTTCCTATCAAATACGTGAGTTATTTTTAATGTCTATGTAAAAAATGTGATTTGTTACAGGAATATATTTAAGATGATGCTAAAAATAATTCATTATCATAGTGACATTTAGTCTTTGAGATTTCTAAATAAATTCATAATAAAATAATCTTGAGACAGAAATGAATTCGATTATTTCCATAAAATTGAGGTGAATAAAAAAGGAAAACATAGTTTTCTGTTATTAAGGAAGGAAATATGTCTAGTGATTTGAATACAACATATTTTCATAGTATTTATGTGGATAATGCTATGACTTCTAGAAATGTCTAATATCAATGTTACTGTGATAATTGCAAATATTTTGACATCTTATATATCCTGTTTGATTTCATATAATAGATTATAAACATTGCTTTAAATATTTTAGGGAATATCTATTTGGATAAAATGCTTTCTCTAATATTTACTGACAACTAATTCATTATAACTCCTAATATTTCCAAGAAAATCATGAGATTTTTAAATAAGGTATAATTACTCCCTGGACCCTATATTTTGGCACCTCTTAATTTGTAATTTTTCAAATGTAATATTGATGTACATTTGCATTTTTTACCCATCATGAAAAAACAAACAAACAAAAAACAAAGAGATAAAAATAAAGAAATCCTTTGGTTCCAGCTTAGGTTTCCATCAAGATAAACAAATATACTTCCACATGGAAAAAGCTAAGCCACATATGATAACAATTTCATACTCTGTTGGCAACTTTTTCCTGCCATTGTGAGGACAGATGTTTTATTAGAAATAGATATGTTCCCTAGTCAAAAAGGTATCTTAAATCTTCTGTATGCTCCACACCACGATGCGATGTCCTAGTTCCTAGTGAGGAGAAATAGCATTGTATGGTGTATAGAACTTCAGGGCTGGTGTGGTATAGTTTTCTGGGTTTGGGGTTATTTTAAATTTGTTTCTTGGTTTAGCATTGAACATAAATTAGCAGTGCTTCTAGGTTAGGAAAAAGAAAAACACTGCATGCAATTTGTCTCAATTTCTCTAAAAAGGAGGACCAAAACCAAAGGAGACATGAGAGAATTGATATTTAGAGAAGAGTAGAATTAATGTTAATTTGAAAAACCTGACAGTATTAGTGGAAATGGTCAGCTGGATAGTGATCTCTTTCACAGATTACTGTAATTAAGTAATTAAGTAAATATTCTCTATTTAGTCAAGGTTAAAATAGTGTGTGCCTCCTGAGACATAATAATTAATTTACATATTTACAGAGATAAGAATATTTTCTCCATCAATCATTCTGCAATGATATATTTTACAAAGTAACCTAAAGAGCTGGCTCAACAAATTGGAAAGAATTTTTATTTTTTTAATTTGCAACAGCTCATTTTTTTCCATTTTCCCTGTTTCTTCTAAGGAGGAATTGATTGAAAATTATTTCAGAATACACTCTTAGCTTAGTTTCCCTTCTAGCCTATCTTTGTGTGTGTGTGTGTGTGTGTGTGTGTGTGTGTGTGTGTGTGTGTGTGTTAGCCAGATAACCAGAAAAACTTTCTTCTACTGGTCATGGCAGGCCAGGACTATTGTAGGCAACTTCCCCAAACATTCCTGTCCTCCAGTATGATTTCTCCAATCTCATTCTCTGCCCTGTTGAGCCTGCTTACAAGTGCCTCGTTTTCCACCTCAACTCCATTCACCTCATGGTGTAGATCCCCTATAACTTATGACATGCTCCTGACATTTAGAATTTCAGCTAAGATTGATATCCATCATAAGTGTGTCCTCTACTAGAGAATAAATCCAAAGGGTTGGACTTAAAATTATGTCTACTCACATGGATTCCCCCAATCATTAGGAAATCAGAAGCATTTAAGTAAATTATAGATACATTTGTGAATTATTATGAGTATTATAGATATTCACACTTGTCTTAGAAGACCTCTTCAGCTCCCTGAGTTTGTCTCTCTGGCTTTGATATCACTCAAAGCATTGACAACTCAGTAAGTAGCTTCAAAATGCATTAATGAACCAGTGATCCTTATTAGCACAAAAGCAATATATATAAGTCAACATGAACTACTACTATCCTTTCAAATGGTTCCCTAATCACTTATTATCCCTGATGTTTGGCTTCCTAATTATGTCTTTAATCAACGCATTACCTATTAAGTACTCAATTGATTACATTGAGCTACTGGTTATAGTAAGGGACTTTGAAGGTTTTATTCTTACAATCTAAGAAATTATCATTGAGGTGACTTTGATTCAACAGCCCCATGAAGGAAAATAAAAAAAAATAATAAATGCTCAAGTATGTAGAGGAATATTCATTATTACAGTAGACTAATTTATAATGATAAGTGAACTAACAAATTTGAGGACAGACTTCAGCTTGTATCTTCAGCAAATTTCTTTGTTTCTCAAAGATAATGATGCATGAAGGTCACATGCATATTGCTGTAATTTTTTTTTATTCTTTTGGTACCAATCACACTTTGAGTATCTAAGTGTCTAGACTCTATTTAGCATAAGTCAATTAATAAATCATTTTTTTACAATGTGTAATAGGGAGCAATTGAAAAATTCTTGTTCCATACATTTATAATTATAGTAAAATTTCTACTTTATTCCACAAAGAATTATTCACCCACTTTTTATTTTTTGATATCTTCAGATGAACCTGTATATGACATACATATATGTGTTTCTCTCCCTCTCCCTCTCTTTTTGATGAACCTTGTGAGGAAAATAATAAATAACAATTGACGTGTCCATGTGTCCCTATGAATTGTACATGTAATTCATATATATTTAATTGTATCTATACTACTTTATGTATATATATATATATATATATATTTCATAGTACTGGCTATTAAATTATGTGCATATAAACACTAGTGTCAAGTTCTATAGAGAAGTAGGTAGATATCAATTTTAATCATATGCAATGAAAGTGATGATTTTCACTCATCTTTGTGAGAAATGGAGGCCTGAAAAATGTCTAATAGGTGTACACTTTACTACCAAAAGTGACAGTGAACATTAATTGAACTGACATATGTATAAATGGTAGGAGAGTGATATCATAAGTGAGTGCCTTCCAGCAAAATGACCACCATCTTGGCAAGTTCAGCTATAACATCCCCCTCCTTCACATTGTCCCTTGCAAATTGTTCGTGTATGCCAGACTTGGACATGGGATCAAGCAGGAGACTTTTCTCTGACAATCCAGTTGTTCCCTACCACTTGCCAACTCAGTATGTGGGAGGAGTGAGCAGCTCTAGATCCTGGAAAGAATTAGATCAGGGACTTCTTCATTTAGTCAGGCATGAGTAAGCCATCATTGCTGTTGTGTATGGCTTTTCAGTTGAAGACAGTTGTGGGATGCAATCAGCATCCTCCCGATGATGTTTTATAAGAAAACTCAGTAAACTCATTGGTTCCTTCATAGTGAATGTTGATGAACTTATGCATTTCTATGTCCCTGAGAGCTTGGGAAGAAGAGTAGATATTGCTTACATGTAAGCCCTTTGAAGGAATTTAAACCACAGATGACTGGGAATAAAACAATTCTGCTTCCTGAAAGACAACAGGATTATAGAGTTCTAGCACATAGAAAAGATATGTGTAGTTGGGTGTTTTCTTCTCAGCCTTAAGCAGATTTTTTCCAGCATTAAGTAGGATGAATAGACCTTGATCCTTACCTTACCGAACTAGCTGTACTTTAACGAACTAGCTGGAGTCATCACCTTGGTTGCATGTGCAATTTCCTGTGGGAACTTAGAAGAATAACTGCCCACTTTGTAACATAATACAGCTTAAACAGAGGATAGGTCTATGTGCTTTCCCTATATAAATGCAGTGCTGAATATTAAACTTGGAACCTTTGTCTTGGCTTCATTTTCTCTACCCTGCCCCACTCTTCCCTGACCTTTTCATTTCCAGCTCCCCTTTCAGGTAAGCCCAGTTCTTCCATGGGCACTGATCTGCTAGAGTTGAGTGCTATGAGAAGAAGTAATGGGAGATCTGTCACTTGCAAATCCTTCATCTCACTATGTTCAACATTTGAAAAGAGAATATTTTCATATGTATACATTATGGAATGGATGGGGAAAAAGGAAGCGTCTAAAGGTTAATAAATGGTGAGAGGGGATGAAAAAGTAAACCCTGAACTCTTATTTTGTAAAATTTAAAGTTTGACAGTTTAATCACATTTTATGCCTTTAATTGGAATTTAAAAAATATCTAAGAAGTTTAAGGGGATACTTTTTTTTTTTTTTGCTAAAATACTGAAGTGTAAAATTAATGGGGAGGACTAACTAGTAGGCTAATCACAGAGAATTTATAAGTTTTTTTTTTCATGTACTCCTTGAGAAAAAGATAGTAAAATACATCATTTGATTTGATGACACCCTAATGTGACACATGACAGCTTCAGGGCCAGTAGAGTCTGGTTTGTACTCAATGTGTGAGGAGATAATCAAAGTTCCCTGTAGGGGAAATCTCTGTAGGGAATGCATTGTGTTATTTTACATAGCATAAGTTTAGCCAAAGCTGAAGGATGTTGCACTTGAAATATGGAAACTTATCCGAATATATTTACAATCAAACAATACAAAAAAGTGTCATTAAAACTTTAACTACTTAGATAAGAATTAGAATAGTCAAGCACAAGGTATACTGTATTATGTCAGAAGCCATAACATTTAATAATGTTCTACTTAAAATTTGACAAGATGATTGTTTTAAAAGAAACAAATTGGAAAGCAAATATATTGATATTCACTATGTAGTGCAAGGAAAAAGAGTTCTCATTATAAATAACTAATACCAAAATTACACACCTATTTAAGAACTATAAAAATCCTTTCCATAATATTTCTTATTTTAATTAAATTATTTTATTTACTTACATTCTGAAAGTTGTCTACCTTTCCGATCCCTCCTTCTCGAGTTCTTCATCCCCTTCCCACTCCACTTCATCCCCAACAGCATCCCTCTTCCCTGGGACATCAAGTCTCCACAAGATTAAGTGCATCCTTCCACTGTGGCCACACAAGGCAGTCCTCTGCTAATGTGCCCGGGGCCACAAACCAGCCCATATATGTTCCTTGGCTTTTGGCTTAGTCTCTGGGAGCTCTGAGGGTTCGGGATTAGTTAACTGCTCTTCTTCCTCTGGGGTTGCAATCCCCTGCAGCTCCTTCAGTCCTTCCTCTAACCCTTCCATATTGGTCCCTGACTTCAATCCAACGGTTGGCTGTAAGTATTTGTCTCAGTCAGCTGCTGGTAGAGCCTCTTAGAGAACAGTCATGCTAGGCTTCTGTCTGCACAATATAGCCTCAGTAATCGTGTTAGGATTTGGTGTGCACGCATAGGGTAGATCCCAAGTTGAGCTGGTCACTGGGTAGCCTTTCCTTCAGAATCTGCTCCATTTTTGTACCTTCATTTCCTTTAGACAGGAACAATTCTGGGTTAAAAATTTTGATGATGGGTGGTCCCCTGTCTTAACTGGGGGCCATGTTTCTCTATTGGAGGTGGTCTCTCCTGGTTCAGTCTACACATTGTTGGACATTTTGGGTAATGTCACCCACATTGAGTCCTGTTAGCCTTACTAACCAAACATATAGATAAATAAATAAAAACACTAACCAGTATGAGTATTCAACAGACTTGTAAGACTTTACATTTAAGATGGCCCTAGCTTTTTTTTTAATTCTTCTTGCCCATGCCTTTGTATAATATAAGAGCTTACATATTAAATACCATCTTCTACAGATTATGTTTTGAGAAAATATACATGACTTCTAAGACCATACCCATCAATGATAAAACAAGTGAACCTTATCCTTATGTACCACGGTATAGGATAAAATTTCTTACATGTTTACTAAAGAGGTATGGTGATCATTGACTACTTCTAGAGAACTCTGTTTGCTAGCACTGACTTATGAACCAAATGCTTAGTTTGTATTGAAAGATGTTTTTCAGCCCAGTTCAAGTCTTTTACTTATGATAACCCAGATAATACACTACCTGAAAGGCCCTGAACCCAACTATCCCTAAATGGATGCTTCTCTATGAGAAGGTAGCAAAAATACCAGAGTGGATAGAGGAGGGAATCCTGAAGTCTGACCCCTAGTTGAGTAGATATTGGCAATTGATGGCTCTTTTAGGAGGGATATCAGGGTTTTTTTTACACTGATGCATCATCCTATTAGTGAGTATCCAGCGTTTAGTAGATGGTTCTATATTTACTCATATGTAGGCCATACTAAATTAACTCAGTAGGTTTTATTAAAAGGGGGAATAGAGTTAGAAACAAAAAGTGCTAGTGGGGTATAGAGTATAAATTTGAGGAGATGAAATGTGATAGATTTAATCACAATACATTTTATGCAGATATGAAATCTCAAAGAACAGAAATAAACTGAAAACAAAAGAAAAGATACATTTTGTAATCTGATCTGAAGAGCTTAAGGCTTTCTACTTGGGAAAGATGATTAAGAGCATCCCATGCTTGTAAGTTCTATCAAGAGTTTTTGAATGACATGGCAGGGAGAAGGAATCATTGCTGAGCAGCAAAATTGCCTTTCTAGGTTTTATAAAATACAGTCTGGGAGGGAGTATTCTCTAGAAGAGGAAATGAACACTAGAAAGCTTGACCCTGAGAGTTCACTAAAGTAGAGGAAACATATCGGGTATTGGGAATTGAGGATGATCCATCCTTGGCATCTACAGTCATCCATTTCTATGATGGATTGCATTGTGTAATAGAGAGGACAGACGTCCTTAGTTTTGTTCCTCAGTCTGGGGGATGGCAGAAAAGGAAGAGAAAGACAAAGAGGCAGGAAAATAAAACAGTTTCCCATAGCAACTTATAAAAAACAAACATACCTCAGAATGTCAGCTAAAGTCACACTCAACTGCACATTTTGTTTCTCACACTCTGAATATATCAGATTTTATTATGACACTAATATGTATAACCTTAGTTTCACTTTCCTTAGATCTAATGCTGCTTCTTTTTTAAAATTAGTGTTTATATCTGTGGATGTTGTGTTAACTACATTAATTTTTTTGGAGTAGTAATTTTTAAATAAACTTAGAGTGAAACAAAGCAAATACTTAGGTCTTAAAAAGTAGATAACCAAGAGTTATCCCTCAAAGAGAAATAAAGAATAAAAGTAAACAAGGATGATCTAGAAAGTATTTTTGACATTTAGTTTTAACCACTATCATTTCTTCAACACTCTACAGATATATAAAAGGAGCTAAGTTAATATGTATGTATGATGACTTCTATAGGTGCTAGACATAGATTTATCAACAAGAATATAGAATTAGCAATATGACTTATAATAGTCATTACCCTA
>JADRCD010161526.1:0-12268 GCA_019843815.1 Montemys delectorum
CAAGTTCGGTTGCCAGCATGCATGTCAAGCAGATCGCTCACAACTACCTAGAACTCGGCTCCGGGGTCTCCAGGAATTCCAGTGCCCTCCCTGGGCACCTACAAACACTCAAACACATGCATAAGGGAATAAATACTTCTTTAATTATATACACATTGTGAAGATGTGACGTGTGTATGCGTGTAAGCACTTGTTTCTGTAGCTGATGGAACTGTTTGGGGAGGATGGAGTGGGCCATGAGAGCAGGCCTTAAGGATCATAGCTAGCATGTCTACACCCAGGCATCTGCTACCTGTCTACACCACCAGGGGCCAGCTGCTACCAGCTCCTGTCACCAAAAAATAAGTGACCCCAGCCACCTGCTTTCCCCACCATTATGGGCTGTGCCCTTAAATTGGATGAGCCTAGGATGCTAGGGAAGGTCTACCCTGCCACCACGTCTGTACTGAGTCCCACTCTCATCTCCAAACCCCAGCTTTCGCCAACCCTTTTCTGTTTCACAGCCCTCGAGCTGATCATAAATTGGTCTTTTATGCAATTGCGTTTTTAATAGCTATGTAATGTTTATATGGCACCTCCTTCCCACAGTTAATAAATTCTGAGACAGCAAGAACCATCTCTTCTGTTGTTTACCACTTGAGCATGGTGGAAATATGCAATATGATGCTCAGACTCCAAATCTTCATGGAATGTCCACACTACCCTATCAGCTCCTTATCACTTTGGTCTTTCTGGGGGTTCTCTAGGATAAGGGCTGGGACTGCTTCCTGTCTGAGGACAAAATTAAAGAAAGAGGACCCAACTTAGTAAGTGACGTTCTTGACCTTCGAGTATGAAGTAAAAAGGAAGGGAGATGTCCTCACTCTTCCCTTCCTGGAACCCGCTCCAACTCCTGCCTGCCCCTCCCACCCCTGAATGTCCCTCCCACTCCTGCCTGTCCTTATAAGAGTTGACTGGGTCATGGTGTCTCTTAACATCACTGGAAATCCTAAGACAATACCCCACAACAAGGTGGTGAAACCAGCCCATTAAGTGGGGTGGGGTGAGGAGAAAAGAATATGAACTACCACCTTGAGTGCTTCCCTCAGTTCACAATCTATAAGTTCCTCCTAGCAAGCTCCTTTTAACCACAGAAAGCCTGCTTAGAGGATGGGTAACATCAGGCTCACGCAGGTCTCCTAGAGGGGCGGCTGATGTCAAGGTTGATCTGATGGCCAACTCCAATGATTAAATTGTGTGTACATGGACAATACCACTTCACAGGAAGGGGTTCAGAGAGCTTACAATTTAATGAACACTTTGTGCTTCAACCATCAACTGCTACAAGAACAGAAGCCACTGGCCCTGGGACTCTCTGGACTTCTATGTACCTCCATGTAGCTGCTCATCTACCATCACAAGAAGCCCCCTTCAGCCACACCTAAGTTTACCTGAATGGGGTAAGTTTTAGAAATGGACAGTGCTTGAAATAGATGCCTATCCTGATAAGTATTTGCTTGAGATAGATGCCGATCCTGGTAAGTATCTGGCGTTCTTCAAGCATCCCGCAAACTGCCAGACCTCAGCGAGGAGCTTAGAAACCTGAACTGTAGCAAGATCAGACAGAAGCTGTGGTTAAACCAGGACGTACCACTTAGGACTGGACCACAGCACAGGAGATTGAGACCTTCACCAAAGGTACCTTCCATTCTATACTATAAGACACCTGTCACACACCTGTCTGCTGAGAAACGGTTGATGTGGAAAAAAACAACAACTTCAAAACTTTGGTGTGAACATTGTTGAGGAAGAACATAAGAAAAAGTAGGAGTTTTGTAGTCTGTTGATTGAGAGGCAGGGAGTCATTCATAAACAAAGGACCTCTACTAAGCAGCAGAGAGCAGAAAAGTCCTGGCTGCCTCAGTGCATGCTGGGAGGGCCCAAGATGACAGAGGTTATGGAAATGAGAGTGCTCCAGACACTTGTAGACTTATGTCTCCCTGTGGACAAAGAGGCTTGTGTCTATGCTGGGACAGAAGTTCTGATCTGCTGTACACATACATGTATCTTCATTATTTCAACTTGGTAACCAATTATATAGGCAGCCCAATGGGGAGAAAGGAGCTGAGAGCTTGTATTTCTTATTAAATCAAACCTTAGATCTTGTGGCAAAGACCTGTGCGTCTGCTCGAGGCTACTTATTTCATCTGTCCATGTCCCAAGTCCTACCTCCCCAGGACCACTTCAGAGCTGCCCAGAGGCAAACCTGGCCAGAGCATCCAGACCATATACCCCAGTGGCAGCCAGGGAGGCAGCCTAGCCCTGTCTTTGAACTTTTCTGTTTGCCAGTAACCACCCAGCCTCAGAAAACTGAACGAGCTGCATCTTTAAAAATCTTCCCTCTGCCTCCGCTGGGAAGAGAGCCTGGCCGTCTATGGCTACACTACCGCCGAGAGAGTCCGCTTCCTTTAGTGGGATTGTTGCCAACGGCTTGATCGAATGTCAGTTCTCCTAGAACTGCTTATGAGAACATTGTTGCTATATGGCCTAAGCCAAACAATCCCAGAGTCACCTGACATCCTCCATCCAACATTTAGGAGTCATCAAACTTAATTTCCCCTTTGTGCAATAAAACACCAAGAGGAAGCTCTAATAGACTGTATTATATAACAGTTCTATAAAAATAGCAGGCCAGTGCTGGAGCACTTCCTTCCTGGGGCCCAGTAACCTATGCTGAAAGGATACACACTGGTTACCCAGGCAACCATGAGAGATGACACTAGGGAGGAAAAGAAAGAAAGGGAAAAAAAAAGTCAGCAACAAAAGGACCCTTTTTTTGGCTCAGTGAAATGAAGCCTGGTGTCAAGCTTGTGGCGCACAGAGAGGAGCCCTTAGCAATTCCACTCAGGCGCAGAAGCCTGCAGAGCCCTCTCTAACCTCCCTGTTTTAGAGAAGAGGAAAAGGGCCTTCCTGGAGAAATCCTCATCTCAAGTCTAAAATGCAGCATCTTTCATGGCAACCAGTAATCACTATTTACTATCCTCTCTCTTGTCCCCAGAGCTCAAAAAAGTAATAATAATTTCATTTTCACGCACTCGTCCTTTTTCATTTTCTCCTAGTTTTGTCTGGGGTTTGGTCATGCAGGAAGTAAGTAACTTAAAGGCAATAACCTAATAACCAACCTCTAAGTTACGAGAGGGAAGCAGGAGCACACAAACAGCACCAGGCGTTAAAAGTGGGTGAGACCTATTTCTGCGATCCTTCCAGTCATCAAAGGACTTTTCCTTCAGCACTGAATTCAACCCCTCAGTGCTAACTGGCAATACTCCTATATTCCTTGCCTTGCAAACTGGACTACTATTTTAATTTCTGAAGTTTGGTTTTCCCTATAGACAGGGCGCAGATGGCAGAAGGCACCTATATATCCTTCCTCTCATGAAGAGGAAATGCACCCTAGGGAACTTACAGATACAACTTGGAGCCTCTGGAAAAAAAAAAAACTCAAGAAGAGTCTAAAGAAATTAAACTTGGGTCACTAGTATAAAGCAAGAACAATTGCTTTTTCAATAGGATTCCTCCCATCCAGGCTCATAAACAGGCAATGTACTTTAATCTACAGATCTATCTCCATCCTCATGTTATAACAAGTTATTTCAAGGTGAGGCACTTGGCACAAAGCACATTCCCAGATCAAGGGAGAGTAAGGTCCGTGGAAGCAAGGGATGGAGCGGTACGCAAATCCAAATCAACATACACATACCTAGCCCATGAGCTGGCATGTGTAAAGGAAGACATTATAGATAATGAACTCTGATCTACAGGAAAGGTACCCCATCTGTCCCAGCCTCTCACTCTTCCCAAGGACATCTTATGGACAGCAGCTGCTAGAAGGCGGTTAGCCAATAACAAGCTCATCTCCCCTGACTCTGGGCAAGTGGTGGTGCGGGGAAATCATTCCCTTGACTTTATTAATCTGTGTTCTGAGCTAGAGATTCCAGCCTCCAAAGGAAACCACTTAAAACCAAATTCCAGTCTTTCCCTAGAGAGTTGGTCTGGACCATCTCTATATCCCATACCTGGGCTCTCCTCAAGACAAATCAGGAGAGCTTAATATTTAAGCAGCAGATGCTGTGTGAAACACACATGTTCAGTTGCAGACCAGGGCTGGTGCCGCTGTGCTGTCGAAGAGAGTGTGCTCAGGGAAGGCACATTCTCAAGGCTACTACCAGCCTTTACTTTCCTTTTTGATAAGGATTTGAAAATCAACACAATTAAGATGTAGATAGTCTGACTTTATCCACATCTTAGTTTTGACTCTGGAAAGTACCGAAGGGGAAAAAGCAAGAAAAACCTTGATGAAACGAACACACAGCATTTGCTAGAAGCTCTTTATCCTTACCATTGCCATCCACAGGTAGCCCAGAGGAGAAAGACTCTATCCTAGAGCAGATGGAATGTCCCAGGAGGCGGCTGGTACCTTATCTGCCCATAGCTGGCTAGTTCCACACTAGGGTATAAAGTAGCTCAGTGGTGTGGTACTTGCCAAGCATGTGTGAGGCTCTAAGGTCAGTATTTAGTATTGCAAGAACCAAACAAACCAAAACACGAACTGCAGGAAGGTAATGCTGTGGCTCCCTGGAACATGGGATGCTAGAGCCACAGCAGAACTGGCGTCCATCAGAGTTCCCTCGGCCCAGTTCTCTCTTGGCTTTCAGGAATGCCTCACTCCCTTCCTGCCTCAAGGGAAGGACTTTACTTGTGGCCCACTTCACGGTGTTTACTTAAAGATTTGTTTTCCTGATGCTTAAAGAGCCTGCGTGCATCTGGGGTTTGTAATTCTAAGTCAGAGAAAGACAGTTGTTATGTATTGTTTAAAATTTGTTTAATAGGGAGGAATTTCTTTGAAAACATCAGGCCAAGCTTATGATGTAAATTTACTATCTGTAAATTTACAAAGTAGCGACAGAAAGTATAACACAGTGTGCTAATTGATTTATGCTTCGAGGGACATCCGCTCAGCCCTGAAAGAGTGTCTGGCATTCTTAAAAGCTATTAACCCGAGAGGGGAAACACAATGCTTTCTCTCCTGGGTAATTCTTCCTTTTATGGTGCTTTTCTTTTTCCTTTCTGTCCATCTATGTTTGCTAATTTCACTATTAAAACCATGTAAGGATCTAACATAAAAAGAAAAAGCAGGTAAGAGGCTGGAATCAGGACCCGACACTAGGTGACTCTCAGCTGAAAACTAGTCCATATCAAAAGCCCCTTCCAGCGCTAGCTATAAATCCAGGGAAGCTGAGTCCAGGCCTCTTCCTCAGGCTGGACAGGGCTGAGCTCCAAAATGTTCCACTCCAGTCTCCCCAGCCACACACTGTTGATAAGTCCAATGAGAAATACATTCCTACAGAAAAACAGTTGAAACTTTTAAAAAGTGGGTTCCCAGCTCAGCACAGTAGTACCTAGTTGTTATCCTAACATTCAGAAGGCCAAGGCAGGAGGATTGAGAAAGGCTATTCTGCATTATATAGTGAGGGTATGTCTCAAAGAAGATGCATAATAAATAAATAAACATGGGTTTTCTAGTGCCCCTGAGTGCAGTGTCCATTTCAAGGGATATGAAGAGGAACATCCTCTCGTGTACCTCCATCCTGGTTTTTTGATCCATTAGTGCATTCTACTTACAATCTTCCTGAGCAAAATACAAGTCCTAAGGCTGGAAACCTGAGCTGTGCTCAGCACCAAGAGGAAATGACCAGGTGTGTGGTGGTTAGTTGTAAATGTCACTTTGTCACATGACAGAATAATCTGAGGAGGGCATCTGGACTGAGGAATTATCTAGAGCAGACTGGTTCGGGAGCCTCTTCATTGTCAATTGAGGTGGAAAGACCCACCCTAAATGAAGCCAGCAACACTTCAGGGCTGGAGTCTGAACTGTGAGGAGAGTTACAACAGCAAGGACAACAGCAAGGACACATGTTTGCCTCTCTCCACCTTGACAGTGAAAGCCGTGCAGCTAGCTAGCTAGCTGCTCCAGTTCCTGCTTTGGCATCCTTCCCTTCCATGATGGTCTGTAACCTGAAACTGTACAACAAATGAATCTTTTCTAAGTTGCTTTATGAGCAGAGTATCCATCACCACAACAGAAATGGAACTGGAATATGGTGACGAACCAACCACCTACTCAAAAAAACACTGTCTGGAGACCCGTGCGTATTCCATGGGGCAAGGAGGAGAGTGAAAACAGGACTGACTACAGGAGGGGGAGCCAGGCAGCACATGACACAGTAGGGGACACAGGATGCGGTGTGGTTTCCATTGGTGCCACCCCATACTCAAGGACTCTGTGGGCTGGCTCTCTTTGGTCCACTGTGATGGGCTAAAGTTATGTTTTAAGTTTAAATTACTATGCTTAAGAGACCTATAACGGAAAAACACCTCTAGCCCTTGTAAGCCCCATTTGCCCAAGAACAGATAACTTCCTGGAATGTTGGTGATTGTTCATGTAAGACAACAAGCCCAATGTTTTCACTTCTGTGAATAAGCATGGTTGCCCTAGTGCACAGGATGTGCTTGACTTCACGGAGGTGAGAGATATGTTGTTAGGAAGAAGCTCAGTATGTATGTTTGCCCCTGACTGGACAAAAGTTGGGTATAGCCTTATGGGATTTGCCTCTATAAACCCCTATCTATTGTAATTGGGCACCAAACTTTGGAAATCCTAGGCATGAACCTGGACAATGCCCATGGTCCTGGCTTGCTTCAAATTTGGCTCAAAAATTGTGGTAGTAAACTAGGTGGTGGTGGCGCATGCCTTTAATCCCAGCACTTGGGAGGTAGAGGCAGGCGGATTTTTGAGTTCGAGGCCAGCCTGGTCTACAGAGTGAGTTCCAGGACAGCCAGGGCTATATAGAGAAACCCTGCCTCAAAAATGCCACAAAAAAAAAAAAAATTGTGGTAGTAGTCTTACTCTCACCCAGTGGGATTAACATCACCTCTAACTTCCTGGCCCAGGCAGCTGCTTTGTCAGATGATAAAAACAAAGCCCTTGGGAGTAGACATTGTGGATCTGTGTTCCAACCAGACAAAGGGGACATGCTGTGTAAGCAAGAAATAAATTTTTCTAGCTTCAAGATGGGAAGATTTGGGGTTTGTTTTCATCATATCAATAATCCAATCCAATCCTAATGCAAAGTGAGTTTTCACAACCATTCTGTAACTTTCACAAGTCACTTTCACTGAAGCTAAAGGAACTGAGCTCAAGCGCTGAGCCCCAATGAAGCTAAAGGAACTGAGCTCAAGCACTGAGCCCCAGTGAAGGAAAGAAGCTGCCCTCAGTAGCTCAAGCGGGAGAGTGATGTCTCACACTAAATTCAAGGGAACTGAACCTTACATGACGGGGACTTGCCCAAAGTCACACAGACCACAAGTTAAAGGTTAAACCTGTTTTTGTGATGTCTGGCCATAACTAGTTATAGCCAGATTTTTTTTTAGACTAGGGTTTCTTTCATGTTTTCACCTTGAAACTTCCTTTGGCCTGAAGTCTGTACATGATGAGGGTATGTAGATACATAAAATAGATATACAGATTAAACATTTATCTAATTTCATAAACCGTAAAGAAATTTATTTTAAAATAATTCTTTAGTCCACATACAAGTTTACCATTTATTGGAGACAAAAGTGAGTTTGTACAACAATGAGACAGGTGTGCATTTTTTCCATAAAGAATAAAGCCTGGCTGGATTTTTATACTACAGGACACAGAACATCATTGATGTTTCTCAGAGCTGATTAATAATTTGATTTTATATCCATCAATGTTGGCAACACTGTTTCACATAAATAAATGGCACAAAATTACAAAAGTGTTTTAGGGTCATTTAAGAAATTGTTGGAAATATTGTCTAATCCCAAACCAAATTCACTTAACAACCCATCATTGACAGAAGTCAGGGCTGGAATTCAAGGCAAAAAACATGGAGAAACGCTGCTTTTTAGCTCATTGTTCATTCATAGGCTTGTGCTCCACTAGCTTTCTTTCTTTAATTTTTATTTTTAATTATGTATACATGTATGTGCATGTAGGCTTACACACAAGCACCTGCAGGTACTCACCACAGAGTCCAGAAGAAAGATGTTAGATTCCCTAGAGCTGGAGCTATAAACCTCCAAGCTGGGTGCTGAGAATTGAACCCTAGCCCTCTGCTAAAGCAGAATGTACTATTAACCACTCCTATTAATTGCTAAGCCAGGCCCCTTAGCTAGCTTTCTTATAGAGCCTAGGACCACCTTTCCAGGAAATGACATGATACCACCTACAGTAGGCTGGATCCTTCTACATCAATGAAGACAATCAAGACAACCCCTTGCTGACACAGCCACTGACCAACACGTCAAAGGCAACTACTCAATAGAGACTTTGTCTCCTGGCTTCTAAGCCATGTCAAGTTGTCAGTTAATGTTAACCAGGACAATGTCCAAGTTGACAGAAGCAGGTTTTGGCTTGGATGCTAGTGGCCAGCTCACACAGGGGTGGAGACGTCAGCCCACTGTTCGACAATGGATCCAGACCAAGAGAGAGGAGCATCAGGGCGAGTTCCACAACAGTCCATGGAAACCATGTTAGGGCCAGTACCTACAAGAAGCAACTCAGAGGAAGGATTATTTTAGGGTAGACTCCACAGATTACACTTCCACAGATTACAAAGCAGAAACAGGACAGGAAACAAGTGGGTGAGATTAGAAGTCTCAAAACCCACTCACAATAATCCACTTCTTCCAGTCAGGCCTACTCTCAAAGTTTCCAAACAGCCACTGCCAGGAAGAGTCCTTCCATGGGGGAATACCCCTGCGGGCAGGCACTGGGGCTCACTCACCAGGGACCTAGTGTAGGTTGACCAATGGTAAATCCTCAGGAACGTACACAGAAAATATTCTATGTTGACGTTCACTTTATCATTACACAGAACGTAAGTTGACACAGTACATATTTTAGTAGCAGTAGGTAGTCATTACAAAATAAACTTATTTTTACATTCTTTGGCAATGGACACTTTCAGGAAATATGACGTATCAGATATAATGGTCTTGGTTGCTACTCCTGTTTCTGTGACAAAAGCACCTCAAGAGAGAAGGGGTTTGCTCATAGGAGGGGGGTCCTAACAGTGGGAGTGTGAAGGAGCTGGTTTTATTGATCCTCAGTCAAGGAGCAGAGAGAAACAAGCAAGTACATGTTGCTCGGCTCACCTTATCCTTTCTGTGTAGTCCAGAATCTCCTGCCCTGGGAATGGCTCTGTCGGGTCAAGCTGCTCTGCCCTATCAGTTAATATAATCAAGATAATGCCAAACAGCCACTGCCAAGGGCCAGCCTTGTCTAGATAGCTCCCCACAAGCTGCCCAGAGGCCAGGTTCTTAGGAGACTCTGGGTTCTGTCAAATGTACAAAGTAGTAACCAGCAACATACTCCGCCCCACCACCACATCCTCACCCCCGCAGCACCCATGCAAACATAGAACTTTCTTAAAGGGCTAAGAATGGCTTAATTTCCAGGCCACAGCATAGAATAGCTCCAAGAAATATCAGCAGCTTAGTGCATATTTAAGTTATCAATTGATATCAAGATATGGACAATTAAGGAAGTGACTCACTGACTTAGGGCTCCCTGAGATGAATCTCCAGCCACAAGTGAGAAGTGCCAGCACATGAGCATCAAGAGGCTCACACACACCTTACCCCAACCCCTGTGAGCACCAGGAGGCTCACACACACCTTACCCCAACCCCTGTGAGCACCAGGACACTCACACACACTTTACCCCAACCCCTGTGAGCACCAGGAGGCTCGCACACACCTTACCCCAATCCCTGTGAGCACCAGGAGGTTCACACACACACCTTACCCCACCTTCTGCCTCCCCTACTGGTCCTTGATACCCTCAGAAATCTAGAACTAAGTCACCATGCTTTGTGAATACAAAATTTTATTCCCCCTCCCCTTCCCCTTAAGCCAATCCAGTCGACTAGGTCAGTATATTCCCATGTTTCATTTAGACGTCTGTCTCTTCAGTACTTAAAAGAATTAAACCATCCCAACCTGAAATTTAAATGACAGAAAAAAATAAATTGTTCTGAGTAGCCAGGCCAGCTATCCAATATCCTCATTAGAAAAATAAATGAGAGGGAGTCTCATTAACGAGAAGAGTGTGTCTTTGAAATTATAGAATTCTTTTTGACTAAATAAATGTCCTTTAATGAGGTTTCTCTGTAATTCATTTTCACTGACTTTGTTATAAAAGAAGGTAAGAACATCTGGAAAAGTCTCAGAGTCCAACCATTCTTATCTCTGACATGTCAGTTGTTTATTATCATCCGCTAACCACGGCTTTTATTAAAGGTAACTGCAACAAAATTGGCTATTGCGAGACAGAACGTGGAGAGATTTAAGTCACAAAGGAAGAGATTGCATCTGATTAGGAGCATTGATATTCCTCCGTCCTGCAGGACGGAGACCAGAAACAGTCCTTAGTAATTAGAATCCCTTCTGAGCAAGACCTATCCAAAGGGTTCTGCCATGGCTGGGTCAGAAATGGCACATATTGACATGCCCTGTAGTATTTTTGAAAAGTTTACCAATAACTTCAAAAACTCTAGGTATCCACCCCTTCCCCACAAAGACCCAGTGGTAAAAAAGAAAATCTAAACTTTCAATACCCATAAAGAGGAGGAAGGGGAAAAGAAAAGGAAAAAGCCCATCTGGAGGGCCACAGAAAGCCAAACCAAAGAACTTAGATAAGAGCATCCCTAAATAGCCAGTCAGGTGCTGTGTCTCACCTCAGAGACATGTTTCTGGCCTATAAACCCTGCACGAATGCCAGGGTTCTTCCCAATAGGTGAATGACCTACAAAGACCTACAAATTTCTTCCGAGCCTCTTTGATGAGAGAGACAAGCCCAGGTCTGAACCACACCCCAGCCACTTACTTCCTGTCTTCAAACACCTGCTAGTAAACCTTTGGGAAGTGGGCCAAACGGCTGTGGAAACCCTAGGCTTCACCTTCCTTCCACTCTGCTTCAGTCATTGAGCAGAGGTGTCGTCAAGGAGCAACCCACCGTGGTTGAGCTCTGCACTTTATATCATGCCTTTGCTGTGAGGTGGAAGCTCCAAGCAACTGCCGTGCTGCTCTCCGCAGACAATCAAGAGACATCGGAGAATAGGAACATGGCTTCCCATGAGCAGCAGGAATACAACTGTAGTGGGGCTTGAAGCGCTGTGGGTAGTAGGGCAGGGGGGGAGGGGGATGCAGTGCAGCATTGGAAATCAGGTGGTAAAATGCTCTTCATTCTCAGAGACCTTTGAAACAGAATATCATAAGGAGCACACACAGGATAAAAGCAGAATGGCAAACTTCAATGAGGGTAGTGCTGGATGAGATGCAGATAACCATCACTGTGTGGAATTTCGAGTGTGCCTCCTCATTTGAATGTTGGTTCCTAGCTGGTGGCTGTTGGGGAAGAACTAGGAGGTGTGGCCTTGTTGGAGGAGGTGTGTCATTGGAACAGGCTTAAGGTTTCAAAAGCTTCCCATTATTCCCAGTGTACTCTTTCTACTTCCTGTTTGTGGACCCACTATAAGCTCTCGGCTGCTGCTCCTACACCATGCCTGTCTGCCTGCCTGCCAATGTGTTCCCTGCCATGATTAGGATGGACTCTAACCTTCTGGAACTGTAAGCCCCAAATGAACTCTTCTGTCTGTAAATGTATTTGGTCATAGTGTTTTGTCACATTATAGCAACAGAAAAGTAACTAAGACAGTCTTCTGGCTGTCTCTGGATTAGATGGAGAAAAATCACCACTTAATTCATATCATGAGACCCCCAGCTTCCACAGACAGTCAAGACATGGCACACGAGCAGGATTTGCTTTTCTGACAGAGAGGCTGCCGTCTGTCGAATAATGGCAACCTTTTTTAGATACTCTGATGGATTTCCTTTCCTTTTATTTATACAACACTGTCACCAAATGTGAAGGGTCCTCCCACTGAAGGAGAGCCTTCACAAAGCAAGACCTAGGTGAGAAAGCAAGGGGCTTTCATACATCGTGTTCCCACATCTCATATCTAATTAGAAAGACTCGTCAATATTCTCAAGTCAGCTCAGAAGTCATATGCCCCCATAATGCCAAATAGCACCACCTCTGAGTGAAGAATTTAGTGCGACAATAACCAAACTTTATTCTCCCTTACATTCCCTCACTCCCACAGCTTAGCATCTAAGTCCCAGAGTCCATTTCTGT
>JADRCD010161530.1:0-22315 GCA_019843815.1 Montemys delectorum
ACATTTTGTCCAAATCCACCTTCACACATATATAAACAGGTTGCTCAATTCACTTTTGGAATCAGTTGGGAGACCCTCCTGTGCTACTTCTGATGTTATAAAATAAAAATGAAAGTGGCATTTTTTTCAAATGATCTTTGCATGCTCACCTGTGAGTTTCATCGTTGCTATCACTGTATGCCCTAAGCTTGTAGCATACAGGGGAGGCAGCAGAAGTGCCAATCAATGGCAGCAACAGTGGTGAGGGTTGGAGAGAACAGTAGTAGTTGTGGAAAGGCAGCTACAGGAATGACTAGAGAAAAAGGCAGTGGGAAGCAGAGACAGCTGGGAAAAGGCAGAGCAGTGGAACAAAGCAAGAAGAAAAGAAAGTTATTGCATTAGTTAGAGTTTCTATCACTGTGGTAAAACACCATGACTGAAAGGAACTTGGGTAAAAAGGGTTTATTTCACTTAAAGTTCCATGTTACAATTCATTGTGCAAGGAAGTCAGACCAAACCTCAAGGTAGGGTTCTGAAAGCAGGAACTGAAGCAGAGGCCATGGAAGCACACTGCTTACTTAGATTGCTCCTCATGGCTTATAGCACACAGAACTACGAACCCAGTGTGAGCTCGGCCTTCACATACCAACAATCAATCAAGAAAATGTACCACTGGTGTGCACACAGGCCAATCTGGTAAAGCTATTTTCTCAAATGAGTTACCTCCGCCCAGATCACTCTGATTTAGGTCAAGTTGACATAAAACACAATGGTCAAAAGACAAAGGTAGAAACTGAGAACCCAGCTCCTTGAAAGATTAAGCGTTAGCTGCCAAGCCTCAAAAGACCATGTCTTGATGTGTAAGGCTTCAGAGCTGCACCCCTGAGCTGATGTTGAATGGTGTATCTCTAAATGCTAAAAGTGAGCTTTCACTCATTCCTGGGTGCCCGGATAATCAAATCCTAGAACAGTAACCCTGTAACCTTAGCAGTTGGAGCTGAAGATCTCATCTTTCTAAAGGCAGAGACACAAGTATCAAGAGCTCTCAGCCTCCATGTCTCTCTGTCCAACACACAGTGGATCTTTAGCAATGGTCAAGGATACACACTAACTACAAAAACAAAAACAAGACAAGACAAGAAACTGACCACCACCCTTTACCTACTCAGAATTTTTATACAACCAGGGAAAAAGAATCCAAGTAAACTCACTTGTAGAATTTTGATAGCAAAGTAGACCTAGCAGATCAGGAGACAGAAACTGTGCAAAAATGATAAAATGATGTAAAGACACAAAAATCTGGCCCAGGAAGTTGGTGATAGGAAGATGAAGAAAGTCAGTTCAAGGATCTTTTAAAATTTTTATTTCTATGAACACCTAAGCTCCATGTCTCAGAAAGAAGCAACTATTGAATACTGTACTCAGTAACAAAGTGCACAGAATGTTGGAAACAGCTAAGCATAAAATATAGCACACATATTTTGCTGAAAATGAACATCAAGTACTAAGTTTGAAATGTGACTTCACGAAGGGTTGGTAACCCAATCACATCCCGTCCACAGTGAAGATGGGAGTACTGGGAGTACTGGGAGTACTAGGAGTGAGTACTGGGAGTGAGTACTGGGAGTACTGAGAGTACTAGGAGTGAGTACTGTGAGTACTGGGAGTACTGGGAGTGAGTACTGGGAATGAGTACTGGGAGTGCTGTTAGTTAGAAGGCAAGTGTCTTCTCTTCACCCTTGGAGGAGTGAACAGTATTAACAGAGGAGGCTGACCGATGGACAGCCACCTTTGCTCTCTCAAATGATGGTTGCTTGGGAATTCTGAAAACAAATCAGAGTTCTCATTTTCCATGTGGCAACCATATTTACAACTAGGATAGGGAAAACTCTAAGAAGGTAAGTTATTTTCTACAATTGTCCTATACTACCTGTGATGTCAATGTGCCCACAGGCAAGAATGATGAGGACCATGGTGATAAATTATACCCCTGTCATGTCACAAGGCAACAATTATAAAGTGTAACACATTTAGTGCCAAAATGACAAAAATTTACTTTAAGATAAAAACATTAAAATTTATTCATGCATTTTCTATCTGCATAGTTTTATCTTTATTTTATTCTAAAATTACTAAAGTCTAACCTGTGATCAGACTCCACTGGCTGCCACTTATATGCCACGTTCATCCTTCAGTTTTTGCTTGGCGACTGAAGGGAGAGTAAGTCGAACTTTCACTCAAGAAAGCAGCTGAATTCATCTATTTCTACCCAAGGCTTAAGAATGAGAGGGCTTCCTAGTTATGCCACCCGCCGAAGGCAAATGGGCATCTGCAACTTCACCTGCCAAAGGCAAGCTGGCATGTGCATCTTCAGCCTTGGATTTGAAATTGAGAGGGCAGGCAGTGCTGTCGTCTGTATTAACAAAATTCCACAGGCCAGGCCAGAAATATGCTTCCATTTTAATAAACATTATGGAAATTTTTACACATCCTTGGGCAAAAGGTAAAGGAATAAAATCCAGAATGAGTAGAATTCTATTTCCCTTGAGCTGTTCATGCTTAAACTTTATCAAAATTATGCCCTAAAAATCCATGGAAATCCAATCTCTTTTTGTGTCATGCTCATATCACTCCTTATTAAACATTTCTAGAATTCACAGTATCTAAGATTTATAAAAAATTAAAACTGAAAGAATCAGTTCATTGTCCCTCAAGACCAAACTCTAATGTACCAGAGGCTATCCTATTGTCCTTCTTTAAAGTTCTCAGAGCTCTGCCTGCATGCAGCACATGGAGCCCATCACAAGCAGCCCTACACCTCTACCATGTTAGACTGGAGTCATTTCATGGCAAGGAATGTTTTACTTTGTCTACCATGCAATACCATACAGAACAATATGTAAAAATGTGCTATGAATAAAGTCCTCTATGAGATAAGAGCCAGGTATTTTCCTCTCTATGAACTATGTTGTGTTTTATTTGTGGATAGTAGTAGATTAGTTGTACAGATGATGAACATGGTGTCTTAAAGTTGTGTAAACATTAGTTGATATCAGAGGATTGTCATGCTGCAAACAATGTAATGGTAGCTTTCATATCTACTTGATTTCTTCATCAGTTTGCATTATCAACAAAGTTTTAGGATGAAGGCAAACCCTAATTTCTTGGACACATTTCCAAGAAGACAATCCTTCATTTTTCATAAATGGCTATTATTTCTCTGATTATATTTGTTTTCTTTTTTTCCTTCAGAGCATCACTGAAGAAACCATTTTGGCCTTAATCTGTACTCTGTTCCAAAAATACATAGCTGTGTAAGAGACTCAGTATTCTCCAGTTCAATATCATGTTCAAAGACCTCCAGAAGAGTTCTTGTAGCATGCTCACCTAACAAGTCTAGTTTGATATTATAGTTATTGGTAGGATTGTTGAAACAAACCAACACATGAGTATTGCTTGCTCAGACACAGTTGTCCATATTTGAGAACAAAAGGTCACTAGCTGGAGTTGAGTACTCACAGTCTTTACAAGTATTGATGTTCGGCCAACTGAGACTGAAGCTAATGTAGGATGGCATGTTTTTGTTTGTTCCTTGGCTTTCTAGCCAGCTATAAAGGGAGACAGTGCAGCCAGGATAGAATTCAGCTGCCTGTGTGTATGGGCAGATAAAGAATATGTACGCTTACAAATTTAACTTTTTAGATCTTCTTAAAACCATTACTTTCCCTGAGCTCATAATTTGATAAAGTAATCCACTTTAATGTTAACTGTCAGTATGTGTCAATCTTAGAATTCAAGAAAAACCATACTGAACTGTCTAGATTATGGCTGTTGGGGGGAGGGTTGTGTGTGTGTGTGTGTGTGTTTGCATTTTATGTATGTTTCTGTGAAGAGTCAAACGTGTGCATGTATATATGCATATTTGTACGGCAGAAGACTGACTATGGCAGAAGTCCACATTTACTTACTTTCTTATTTTTAAGGTATACTTTCTCTCTGGGTTAGAAGTTACCTAGTGGGTTTGCTTATCTGGCCAGACAGCCCTAGTGAGCTGTGCATTTCGGACTTCACAATGTTTTGATTGCAAAAGCAGGTCGCCATGCCTGGCCTTTTACACATACCTTCTGCTGATCAAACTCAGATCCTCATGCTTGCAATATGAATAATTTACCAAGTGAGCCACCTCCCTAGCCCCAGAAAGAGCTTTTTATTAGCAGGACTCTTTTCTGTATGGGTAGGAAGTGTTTATCCTATCTGGCATGGGTACCAGCTTAGGGGGTGCCCACTCCTCGCATCACCCAACATGTCCTATACTTTCTTCCCTTTCTGACTGATAGAATATATATAAGGAAGTGTTCAGAATCATTGGCATCCTGTGGAAGCTATCTTCTGCCATAGTGGTATGATGACCCAACATAAAATAGAGTGTTTTATAGATTTAATACACAGTAAAGTCAGCTAACACCACCCTGGGCAGTCTCTACTTGGCAGGAAAAAAATCAAAACAGAAAAGCATGTCAGATTCTTGTGACAGATCTGTCCTATAGTAGTGGTAGGCAGGCCACTGCAGAGACAGGCTGCACCCCAGGAAAGACATTGTGGCTCAGCACTGTGACTTATACCTTACTTCATTCAAACTGGGTGCATGCTCACTGTGACTTGTCATCAAGGGACATTTTATTCCATTCAGCTTTGTTGTGTTGCTTGTGTTCAGCAGGGGAACTAAAGGGATATGAAGCCAAATACCAAATTAGTTGTGTCCTGAAACTGCAACTTCAGTCAAAAACTCATGCCTTCAGTGTAATCCCAGAAGCAATGGCAAATGAAATGCAGAGTGACTTCCTGCATGTACACTCCTCTGGCTTAGAGTGTTAGGCTTTCCATGACTTTGCAGTTGTAGGTAACTCAGTACCCAGAGGCATCAGCACTCTGGAGTTACCTGTGGAATATTAATTTAGAGTATTTATTTATATCAATATGTCATACACAGCTCTAATTACTGATTAATTAGGTCTCACTGGATAAAGCAGGAAAGGTAGCTATCCAGTAAAATACTCTTTCCTTCCCAAGACATACACACACAAGTTGTGCTTGTTGGTGGACACTTTAACTCTAGTGTTAGGAAAGCACAGACACATCATGGGCTGCTGGTGCTTACCAACAAGACTGTCTAGCACGCTTGGGGGAGGGTTCAGGCCAGTAAGAGACACTGCCTATAAATAAATGAATAAACCACACACCACAAACATATAGAAAATCAACTATGTCCTATCACAAAACTCCATGCCCTTTCTTAAAACACAGGAGACATATAATTCCCACTTACTTCAATGCCCTTATCTCAGTGATAGTGCCAATAATAAGAGTGTATTTATGTGTATGCCATTGTGAAATATGAAGTATCTAAGTAAGGATGGCTGAAACACTGCTGCACATGAACATATAGGGCACCAAACACATCTTCCTATTATTTCGTAATGGCGTGGAACACTTTTTAAAATGCTATACAGTTCATGAATCCATGAACAAAAACAAATGTAAATTGGCCATCTTCTGCTCTTAGAACGATGGACTTGAAGAAAGAAGCCCCAGTTGCATTACTTCATAGTTATAAAACATGAAGAACTTTATAACTGTATTCTTCTTTTCTATTTTAATACCTAATCCATGGGGTTAAAATAAGATTCTAGGAATTTATTCCTATAAACAACATGATCCTTCAGAAAGCAGGAAGGCAAGGAGGAGTCCAAGGTAGGAAAGAGGAAAGGTTAGGGGCATCAAGAGGTGGGGCAGAGAGAAGGATGAAGGCAGCCCCTGGCCTTAGTTTAGTTTGTATCGTTCATATTGAAAACTGGCTAGCTAATTTTTGTTTGTAAATAGTTGTGAGGAATTAAAATAGAAAGTGTACTGAAAGGTGGCAGAAATGGCATTGGGGAGCAGTGGTAAATGCAGTTCCATTGTGTAGGATTTACAATAATTTCCTGCAATCCAGAAACCACCTTCAAATATTTGAGAAGCAAGCAAGGGAAGAGACAGTGACTTAGCACCTGTTGATCTAGGTGGAGAGTGGGCACTGATAGGAGAAGATGAAACGACAGATTTCAGCTTCACATGATGAGAATCTTTATTAAGCATACAGCTATCGAGCCAGGGGAAAGATCATCACAGGAAGTGAAAGCCCCTGGTGATTAAATGTGTGCAGGGAAATGTCAGCTGACAACTTGTCACAAATGTCATATTATAAATCCTTGCCTTGGTTGGCAGGGTCATTAGGTAATAACCAAGGGCTCCTCCAAATGCTTTCATCGTAAAATACCATTAACCTGAAAAGATATAAATATATAGAAATAGAAAGAGCTTGAAGGCTGACTGATAGGAGATGAATAATCAAGACATTAATAGTTTTTTTTTTCTTCCACTAGAAGTATGTAATGGTTCACCAACTCAAGAAAGCAAAGAACAAAGCAATCAGGAAATGTTTGTGTGCCTATTTTTCATGATTTTTCCAATATAGCTCACTTTAATAAGATACATGAGTATTGGGAAATTCAAAAATCAGTATTAAATTTAGTTACTGAAAGGGCCTTATAAGAACAAATTATTCTCTAAGCACAACCACAATGACTAGGTGATGTGAATAGATTCATAGACATAATGAAGTTAGGTCTAAGCAAAAGAATCGTCAAATAATTTTATATAAGTATTTTATTTTGAGCTTGGCAGTGGTGGCACATGCCTTTAAACGAGCATTTGAGAGGCAGAGGCAGGCAGATTTCTGAGTTTGAGGCCAGCCTGGTCTACAGAGTGAGTTCTAGGACAGCCAGGGCTATGCAGAGAAACCCTGTCTCGAAAAACCAAAAAACCAAACCAAACCAAACCAAAACAAAACAAAAAACCAGTATTTTATTTTGTATTTATATAATCTAGTATAGATCGTTACTTATGTGAACTACCATATACATATATGGTGTGCGTGAGTATGTTTATAATATCTATAACTTTGGTCTTCAGATCAAGCTAAAGGGTAATATTTTAAAAGTGTATTCCAATTCATTTTTTCAATTTTAGTTACTCTATTTGGATTTTGTTTTTTAATGTATCCAAAAGTAAGCAACTTCATATCATTTGCTTAAACACAAAGGTCTAACTTTACCCTTGTTACTCCATACAAATGTTCATTGTTGTTCACAGGAGCATGGCTTATAGAGTGGAAGCAGACCGGATGAATGAAACAGCCCATTCCACTCAACAGGTCCACCCACCTTTATTAAGCACACACCACCAAATCCCACAGAAACATAACATGTTCACTTAGATTCAACACATCTCCAGGAGAAAAATCCTGAAGATTAGTGTAAAGAATAATGCATACACTCAAACTAGTAACGAAGATGATTGTGCTATATACTATTGTGAAGTTTAGGAAAGATGGCATCTACTTTGCCTTATGATATTGATTTAATAGGAAAAATATTCATAGATTTCACATGATGATGAAAGTGGAAAAAAATTTGCATTTGTTGAAGTTCTTGTGTAAGATTTTTTTTTTGACATACTGATCTAGAAGCAATGGTCACATAACCATAGGGCAAAACCCTGATTTTATATTTGAGAAGATGCACTGCTTTCTTAGTCTTGGTTCTTCAGAAGGATGGCCAAACTATCCAATGCTGAGCATTTTCTACAGGAGGAAGCTTGCATCTGTGGTGTTGCATCTATCTTTATTGTGGAATATTTTCCTTTAGAAACTAGGGTATATTTTCAGTCCAGAAGAGCAGCATGGCAGGACGATCATGGGGAAAGGAGTGGGAGCCACAGCAGCCATGAGGGCCAGAGCATCTCAAATTTAAGAGGAAGAAAGACTTCACAACTAGGTCTACTATGTCAAAAACAAAAAAAGAAACGACACTTGTGCTTTCTTTATTAACTGCACATGCAGCTCTAGAATATCCTAAAGTCCTTCTAACTTTACTTCTTTTTCACTGTTTTAAATTAGTAAAATAAAAAATGTGGTGATTCCTTACCAAATCTGGAGTAAATTAACAAAGTTAAAAAACATTTGGAAACGTATTAATAGCATTTAAAATTTTTTTGAGATGAACCTAATTCCAATGTTTCCTTTTTCTTTTTCTCCAAACCTTCCCATGTACCAGTCTTCCCTTTCTTGCTAAACACTTAACTGGAGGTAGAAATGTCCAACAGGCGACTACTAACTTTCAAACTGAGGCTAAATTAAGAAGAACAAGATACACTTTTGCCAAGCCTTTTATGTTAACATCCCAAGATTATTAAGGTTCCTAAAATGGAGTATTCTCCATTTTCATCTCAGCACTCATTACAAGGGTATTAACGTAACCCTGTTCTCTGCTACTCAAGGGTTATAGCAAACGGTAGCAAGATAACCATGTTCACATTTATCATAAAACCGTACAGGGCAGACTGCAAAGAGCCATGACATTCCTTTACCTTGCCCTAAATAGAAAAAGAATACAGTGTCCATTTCCATTATGATTTGAAACCATAACCTCTGCAGCATGAAATTTTAATTTATGAAAGAAAGAGCCTTAAGCTCTGAGTCTGAGCAGGTTACAACTGGTTAGATGAATACCAAAATTGCACGATTTTCTAAAAATAGATGCATTTAACTTCTTCTCCACAAAAGTTCTGTTTTTTAGAACTGAGTTCTAATGAAACATTATGCTTCTAGATCATGAGTGCAGCCTTTGAAACTACAACGTTATTGCAAGACGAAGTTACACGAGCCTAGATCATTTCTATTTCCAGCGCATCTCATTTGTATTCATTGTTAAGCTTATAAAAATAGTCTTAATTCCCTGTTCAGGGACTGCAGAGTTTATCTCCAAACTTTTAGTTACTAATATACATGTTAAAATTCTATGATTTTAGCAAACCATTGAGAGCAAAACACTATCTATCCAACATAGTCAGAGCTTGGGCTCTGGAAAACCACCCAACAGCAAAATGTTCTGTGGTAAAGTTGCACTTATTGATAGAAGATCACGTGCCAATTAAATTTATGTTCATGAAATGCTTAATAAAATATACTATTACCCTGTGTATCATATGAACTTTGCTATAGGATAATGTTTCTTCTTGATATTGACTAAAGATTTTTCTATGAAGCCATCTATTTAAAAAATGATAAAAACAGCTCATTTCTACAAAGGGGAGCATAGTTCCTTTGTCTGTCCTGTACAAACTAGTATCTTGAAGCTCTCATAGACTTGTATCCCTTAATCTGGTCTCTTTGGGAGAAAAATATTCACAGCATCAAATAAAATCTCAAGTTATAAGAAGTCCAACAGTTTGTGTTGCAAAATTAGGAAATAGAAACTGAACAAAAGATGGTACAAATGGATTTCCTCACTCAAGAGCAAAGGTGCCATCCAGGTGATTGGCAGACTCTCAATGTAATAGTGGCTTTCTCTCTAAAATAGCACAGAGTATGCACAATTTTGAAAACACACTCACTAAATGTAAGGGACTAGATTTGCTTGAAATTTAGAAGAGCTGTCTTAGTAATACTCAGTGTTAGTTGAAAATGGGTGTAAAGAAAGCAGTTAGTGCATGATACTTTTTTATTATCATTTAAGTACTTGCACTCTCATATTTAAAACTTCCGGCAATTTAAATGAATATAACAAATTCAACCAGTTATAAAGAAGAAACGTTAGAAACAAAGAGTAAATAGGGTGGGGGGGGTTGTATCATAAAATAGAGCCATGAATAAGGTTGATTATTCAAAATGAAAACAGAGAGCCCATAAAGTGCTACACATTTTATGTAATTGCCTTGCAAAGCTGGTCCAGATCTATAGACTAATCCATACAGGAGGGAAAACAATACATGTGTACAAACACACACACACACACACACACACACACACACACACACACACAATACATAGATAAATACAAATGCCTTTTTTTTTTTTAGAAAGAAGTTTTAAATAAATAAATTAGAGCCCAATCTTCTAATTTCCTCAGTAAAGTTTGAGGGCATCACATCATATACAGCTTTAGTATTAACACTTCTTTGGGAAGCTAGGCTGACAGAGCTGCAACAACAACAACAACAACAAAACAACAGCAGCTGCAGCAGCAGACAATCAGAGACCATTACTACACAGCACCAGTAACAGCCACAGCAGCCTTTACTGTTTCCTGAAGCTCACTATGTAACTAACTAGTACTAGGTTAAGTGCTCCAGAGATGCTTATTTTACTATTTTACTACAAGGATGCTCAATGTTGGGATGAGGAAGCTGGGAAAGTACCTCATTAAACATTTTAACTTTATCATATGCTTGCCAGCCCCTGCATGCGTGCATTTGTGCACACTTGTGTGCATGCACCTATGCATGTGTGCGCATGTGAGTGTGTGTGTGTGTGTGTGTGTGTGTGTGTGTGTAAGTTTCTCTTTACAGATAAGTGTCTAAGAGCTTTTAGAATTAGAGTTCCCTTCTTTAGAGATCTGGGTAATTTAACTTCAAACACCATCCTTCCCCTCGCTGTTCTATGTTTACTTTATATGTCACATTGAAGCCCACTGTTCTTTGCCATACTAGCTTCATTTTGAGTGTCTGTATTTTGAGCAGTGATCCCCAGCCAACAATGCTGCCATGCTGAAGAAATGACATGGGATTTGTTACAGCTAACAAACTAACAATTTTTCAAATGACACACTTTATAAATTATATTCTTGATTCCCTATGATGTCATCCTTGCTCTTGTGAATTTGGGAGTGCTCACTGAATGGCATAGAATGGGGTGTAATTGTTCATAATTACAATGGGGCTTTCAGCCATGATCCTGGGGACACAAATATATTAAACTAGACATCTGAACATCTCTAGCAACTGTGATGTTCTATTCTGGAGCAAAGCTTACAGCCGTTTGGTTTGTGAAGACTTCATGTGCCATTGGACTAGAAGTTGGAGTAGCTCAAACTGCATCCAAGTTAGATGGAGGGTTGGAATTTTATGATGACTGAAGGCATTCTGATGGAAGGCAGGAGTTTTTAGGTGATGCACTCATAACGCACTATTTGAATCATCCTGTATTTGTTTCTATGTGTGAGAACACGGGAAATAGGAATCTATCCCAGCAAGTATTCACAGACATGAAAACCTTCATCTAGGGAAGGATTCAGGGATGGCATATAAAAAACTCCTCATTATGAAATTATAATTTTGTGGCGCCATTGGTAGTGTGCTTGTCTACCATGTAGAAAGCTCTGGATTCGTCCCCAGTACTATATCCCATAGTTATGATGGTGCATCCCTGTAACTCCAGCACTTGGGAAATGGAAGCATAAGGATCAAAAATTTAAAGTTGTCCTTGAATATAATGGGATCCAGTCCATCCTGTATTAAGAGAACCCACTTCATCAAACACAAAAACTACTTTAAGTTAGATAGCTAAGTGGCATCTGAGAATAATTTATTTCCTCTCCTCGCTTCAATCTCCCTGGGCATGTGGGACTTCCTAGTGTTGTCCATAACTGTTTTACTAAAGATCCTTTATTCTAAAGCTGCCTGTATCTTTGCTTCTTCAGTGAAAGAACAAATGTTTTCTGTGACACATTTCTGCTCTGTATCATTTTCCAAGCTCAGAGGCATCAGTCATTTGCTGAGTCTCCAGTGATTTCATGTGTATCTCTACTGAAACTTTCCTTTTCTTCTCTAGATGCAGATCTGCTCCTCCCACCCCAGGCTCCTCTCACCCCAGGCTCCGCCCACCCCCTAGGCTTATAAAAAGCCCCCAGGCTGCCACAAGCTCCTGTCAAAATACCCAGTGTTTCTCTCTCTAAACCCAAGGCAGCTTCTTGTCCTATCCCACTGCATGTTCATGTTTTAAAAAGTGAAAGTAATAAAAAAAAATACATTGACAACAACTACAACTGCCACTCTACTCTCCTAGAACCTGACATAAACACCAAAGGCCAGAGGTTGATCAATGCTGAAATCTATCTTACCCTGTAATTATCCACAAACTCCCCATACATAAAATATTAGGAACAAGAAACTAGAACTGGATATTTGGATGGATAATCAACATTTAGGCAGACTGTTACTCTCATATAAATTATCATAAATGTATAAATTAAAATATTGTTTTTCACTCTAAACTTTTAAATTCATTGTATTTGGAAATGTGGAGAAAATAAGTATATAGGTATCTTGTACACCATAAATTAGTGTTGATATTTTAGAAAGTGACTTTGTAGGATCTGGTAAAACTGAGTGACGAAGGAAAAGCCAAGCAGAGTCAACATAACAGAGGCATTGCTGGTACTATAAGCGCAAGGGCATAGACATCAGGCTACCAGACCCCTTGGAGCCTGTACAATGACACTGTGTACCCTGGATACCAGCCATGATGCTACCAGATGTACTGTGTGTCCACCTGGCTTGTGCTCTTGCTTTGGTCTGATTTCTTCTCTTAATTTTTTTAATCATCTTTTTTTTTTGTTCCACTGTATGTTGAAATATGTAATTCCTTTAGGATTTTCATAGGAATTTATAGCTAAGTGTTTGCCCTGAACATTACAGAAGCTTTTGTGTAAAGCAGACCTGAGAAGGCAGGCTATGGGATTCCTGTAGATGTTGTAAAGATGTTTGTTTTATGAGATAAAAAGGGTTCTTCAGTAGTCAGGAATGGGAAGCTGTAACTTGGGTCCAGAATTACCCCCACAGCTCTTTTTATTAAAGGTGTGCTGCCAAATCTGTTGAGCTACAGGAAGGTGAGACTTAGCAAAAGTAGGTGATGTTATTTTGGATCTGTCTGTGAAGAAGATAATGAGTATGGCACATTTCTACCTATCTCTCTCATTTGTTCCAAGTCCCTGCACCATGAGCATTCGCCTCTACCACATGCTCAAGTCAAGACGTATTGCCCCAGCAGGACCAAAGCAAGGGAGCTACTTGATACACACACCAGATCCTCATGTTACCCATCACTAACCCTGACTCCTCTGAGATTATTCCTGTTATTGGTAACAGATATGGTCAGAGATAATATAGAAATGCACTACTGAAATTCTCGAGGGAGGTAGCAGCAGTGATAGGAAATGTATCCCTGTCTACATCATACTCTGCTGACATATTCTTTAAACAATCTACCTGCCAGCTTCAGGCGCTTTTGTGTCCAGGGCTCACAAATCTCCTTAATTCTGAAATAAGAAAACCCTAGAATCCATTAAACTGGCCTGACCAATAAAAGTAAGGAAAAATAAAACAACATGGGAAACAGACAGAGAGGAGACATACCTACTTAAATAATAGATGAACTACTTATTCTTCCTCAGAAATCTCCCTACAAAGGCCCAAGGCACCCCAAATATAATGTTGTGGATTCATTGGTTCAGGCCTTACTTACAACAAAGCAAAGCATTTTGGAAATCATATCCTGCCCCTCCCCATATTAAAGTTCAGATGCAATGTGCTGAGAATGAGGCATTCCACATGATAATAAAGATGGAGGAGCACAGGAGGTGGCTCAATCATTAAAGCGCCAGCCCGTGGTAGAACCAAGAAGATCTGAGTTGTAACTCCATCATTTACAAAATGCCAGGCATGGTGGTGTACATATACAACCTGAGCACTAGAAGGTCAGGGGAATGAGATAGGTAAATTCCTCATGTGTCCTGGCCATCTAGGCTAGCTGGTCAGTAGGCTTCAGGTTCAGTCCCTGTCTCCAAAGATAATCTGGAGAATCATTTGAAGAAAACAACTGACATAAACCACTGGCTTCTACATGTACCCAGGTACATAGGCATGTGCACCTATATGCATTGGCACAGAAGTGCATGCACAAAAGTCTCTCTCACACACACACACACACACACACACACACACACACACACACACACAATTTACATAAAATCAGGCTACTGAGCCTTTCTTCTTTTACTAAAAAGGCATAATTATAAGCCTGTACCTAAAAGGTGATAAACCGCTTACATGCCTAAATTTACACTCATCTGTCATACTAATGGTTTCTCAACTATTATTTCAAGGGCCATGGTAGGATGACAAAGGACAGGCAACTGAAAAATATGTTGTTCTATGTTATTTATACTATTTACACACATCATCTATTCGTTCTTATTTAGAGAAATAATTTTCCAAGAGCATTTTGTTTTAATTTACTCTGTAGTAGCCATTAGACATGCAAACACATTAGGTTAGACAACTTTAAAATCAGTCAAATTTATTGAGTTTTTAAAGATTGCATCTGTATAACTATTAATTAAGTGTAAGCTTGGGTTTCTGAAAAAAACATGCACCAAGATGATAGAGCTTTTAGCTCTCAATGGAAATTCCAAAATTGAAAACAGAGCTGTCCTTCTTGTGCCCCATCCTAAAAACAAAACAAAACAAAACAAACGAACAAACAAAAAACAAGACAACCAGCCAATTATGATCCATTTCATAAAACCGTGTTTTGATGAGGAAGATTTTCTCTGTACAAAGGTATTTCACACCTCAAGCAAATAATAGAAATATACTGTTTAAGTAAGTAGATCCATATCAAACTCATTTAAATGAAGCAGACTGAATGGTTCTCACTCCTGGCTCTATCCCAGTGGCTAGTCTTCTGGGACTCCTGAGTTTTGTTGGTTTGTTTGTTTATTTGATTTATGTAGCTTCTGATGGGTGTAGGTTAACAATAATTACCCTGTAAAACACAGTCATCCCTAAGAGATCCTGACTAAGACTCAGTCAGGTTTCTTCCTAGCTCTCTAATGTAAAGAGATGGTCTGAAATCCACCATTTTGATCAAACACGTCATCATGTCATGAGCACACCACTGAAAGCAATACAGACAGACCTCAGCTTGTGACAGAATCGAGTCTCAGGAATCTCGCTGTGAGTTGACAGTGCAATAAGCTGTCCATGTGTTTGACACGCCTGGACTGATGGCATTGTATTGTAGTGACACAGCACCACATGGCATTGTGTCCCCCTGGTACTTGTGTGATTGACTGGGAGCTGCAGGTCACTGCTGCCATCAATATCATGAGAGAATAACCCATGGTAGCTTTGGCAGAATTTAGAAACTGGCATCTAAGTAGCCAGAAATTAAAAATGCAGGAAAAAAAGACCAGTAAAAATTAAAACACTGGGGCCAGGTAGATGGGTCAAGGCAAAAGATGCTCCTGCTTATCTGAAGATGTAAATTTGATTTGTGAGCCCCATATATTAGGAGAGACCCTGCTCTGATAAATTTCCTTCTGATCTCCATAAACATACCAAGACACCACAGCAACACACACACACACACACACACACACACACACACACACACACACACACACATTAACTAAAAGCTTAAAATAGTATTAAATCCAATCTTACAGCTTAGAATACTGGTAAAGTTCTTAACCAACTTAAATGTCTATACCTGCTGCAGTCTCTCACTTATCAACCATACAGACCTAAAGGTAAGTAATTTTACAACTGTCTGAAGGTGTTTGACAATCATTTAAAGGTCAAGGTCTGGTGAGTAGAACTTCACAGACCACACGGGGTAGAGAGGTTAGCAAACAGCTTTATCAGCATTAATAAAAAGCTAGGCATTTCAATGGTCAAAAATTACCACTTCAAGAATCTGCTAATCAAATCTACTAAGTTGAACATTCTTGTTCCTGAGAAACTGCTGACTATGTGGGAAGGAGAGAGGTCCTTTGTGGGGTCCTTACGCTCTGCTACCTGCTACCTGCATGCCCCATACTATTAGAGAAATGAAGGAATATAAATCCCCACCATTACAGTTGACTCTTCATGGCCCATAAAATGGGCACAAAGCACTCTGATTTTGCACATAACCTTGAAGTTCCAAAAGCACATAATGTTTTTTTTTTTTTTACATGATTTCTATTTTAACTAATGAACTTCAGGTATTTAAATACATAAGAAAATAATTTCAGTTCCTCTCACTTGGTACAGAGGATGAATGTGAATGCAGACCCGTAATGGCTAGCTAGCTCTAATGCTCCCCGAGGGTTCAATGTCACTCTGGACATCAGGTCTATTGTCTCACAGGAGAACGTTTCAAGATGACTTTTTGGGAACAAAGCCCATGATTCTTTGTAAGGATATGCAATAATACATATAAATATCAGCAATGTTCACAGGGAACTTTTCCCAGGTTTCTTATGACACAGTGCATTTCCATAATTAGTATAGCATTTGTAAACACATATATGCACCTTTTCAATGGCTGGTTGTTTTAAATGTGTAAAACACATAGGATTTAATATAAAGTACTAGAGTTATAACCTAAATCCCAACATATTCACAAATAATGTAACTATAATAGATTTTACTTAAGCTGTTAAATCAGAGTATCAAAATGACAACATTTAGTTTTTATTTAATAAATGTAGCTTCCCTCGTGTAAAATATTAGTCTTGTCACTTTGCATTCCTCAAGTCTTCTAATTCATGCCATTCCCACAGAGTGATTCCTATCCCCAGAACTCTTTTTACACAAGGACATCGAGGCATCAGGAGGTTGACTAACTTAACTTGCCCAAGGCACAAACAGGCAGTGAGATGTACTGTCCATGAGTGGTATATGGTGAAAGCTGGATTTAAACTTAGACCAACTGGCTCCAAGCCCTGAACTCTTGCCTCCTCTGTTGTACTCATAGAGCATTGTGTTCCCATGAGCTTGCCTTACAAATCCACAAATGCAAACAAGGAAATACAGGCAGTTATATGTTTCTATTTTTTGCTGAATCAACATGCCTTAGTGTTTTTGAAATATGTACACACCTATACTTATTTCCAAAGAAACTCTCATGTTCTAAAATAACCACTTCATACATAAGGGATAAATTTTACAGATTTGGAAGTTAGCTTAAAACACTACCTGAATGATAGAGACATGGAATTTAAAAGATATGGTTGGATTTAGGTAAATCTCTAGCATTTTAATTTTTAAAAACAATTCCTAATCACAAAGTTCTATTCTACATGCCACATCGTGTGCAAATAAGTTTCATATATAATGCCAATTATGAACAACCTACGTAATGCACATTCTTATGGTTCAGAATATATATCAACATTTTGTTTACCTGTTTGAAAATTTGCTTTCTAATTTTTAGGGTCCTAACATTCTTCCTATGTTAAAAAAGTAGATGGCAATTTCACCACCCAGATAGCTGATGAGTCATGTTAGCTGTCCTGCGCTGCTCTGGCCTATATACCGTGTGCTTCTTCTAGCTAAGCATCTCTAATGACATCTGCATTCTTTCTCTGCGCATCAGATTTAATTTGCACATTCAGTATTTTCCCCATTAGAATTGAATGATTATTTTTGAAAGAAGTTTATAGCAATGAAACATATTTTATATGGCTGAGATGTTCATGGCAGGCTTCTAAACCCTTCTCCAATGCTTATTAAATCTACTGGACAATGATAACACAGAAGAAATGAAAATACATAAAACAGAAGACATCAGGAGCCTCTTGCTAGTGGAAAGCATGGCGTTGCAGCAATGCAGGCATGCATCTGTTACAGGCATGCACCTGTTTCTCCACTGGGAGACTGGGAATGGAAAAAGAGAGTCCAGCAAATACGTGGTAAGACAGGAAAGGAGCAGCTCACAGTGAACCTAGAAACTTCTTCTATGCTGATCTCTGCCGTGTCCCTTTCATAGTAACATGTGGTTTTGCTGATAGACATTTTAAATGAGATACTTTCTCTCCATTATGGCTTCCTTCTAGTTCTGATTCAGTTACTGTAGAAATTAATCAAGACATGACTCGGGGAATAGCATTTTAAATGTCAGGAAAGCTGTAACATCAGCTCTCTAAATTATCTGCCTTTCCAACAAGGAATGTCACTAACGCAAACATCCTACCAGCCATGGTAAACGATCTCTTAGTTGCAGTCTGGAGAGATTTTTTTTTGTCTACTGACCTAGTTTTATTTTGTACATACTCAAACATGTAAAGAAAATGTACTCTTTAAGGGGTGCCTTAGCTGTGTGGACCCCTTCAACACAGAATGAAGAACTAAGAGTGTATGCTTTCTATGCATAATACTGAGTGTATACACGGCTGTATTTCATTTTATTGTTACAAATGAACAGGGGGAATGCTTCAGATTTAAAATGTGGAAATACAATGAAGTTGTCAAGTGCTTAGTCTTCTAGTGACATGTGTGTCTTAAAAATTAGCAAAAAGTGATTGTCACATAAAAACAACTTAAGACATGTACGATACCTTCTCATGCAATCTAATGCTCTGATGAAAAAGTCTTTGTGCAGTTGATGCTCATCTCTCAGGATGGAGCACTGCTCCAATGTCACTGACATTGATGTCCTGTCTTTGGCGCTTTTACAGCAGGTGAAACGAATGCCGTTGAGTTTCCGACAAATCTGCAAAACCCAAATGAAAACAGAGTCAGGTGGTTCCAGCCACCCTGTCAAATGTAGACACTTCCCCTGCTCATTCTCTAAGCTAGAGGGCTAGCTTTGACTGGTTTATATCTTTGAGTGAAATGGTCCCTACCTGAAGTCCAGTTATTTTTTAAGACCAACTAGCACAAATCTCATCATTGATGTGAGAAAGTCTCATGAAGCCACAACTTTTAACATTTGCATGTCTGGTGTTCCTCTGTCAGTCTGTATTAAAGACAGACAAGAGTCTCCAACTCAGGATTGCCCAATTTTTCACTGCCCTATGCTTAGCATGCTTAGCATGTAGATCTCTCTGCTCCCTTTTCTTAGGCATGGTGGCTTTCTGAGATGAGATACCGATAATCAACTGCAGCATCAGCAATGCTGATCAACGTGCATTTAAGATAAATTTAATGTGACACAATAACCATCTACTTTATTATCTGAAATCAACGAGGCCTTAAAAGTGCCTGCTCAGAGAGCAAGCATAAAACAGTTTTTATTGTGAAATTTTCCTTGTATTTTAATTGTGGTTCTGGTACTTAAATTAAGATTTATATGTCCCTATTAATTCAGATTTTCATTCTCTTCTATTTCCAATAAAAGTGACTACAGAAAAATGAGAGTACGGTTTTACCGTACAATCTCTTTCTCCTTAGAAAAAATTTAGTTCTTTCAAATAAATACTATTTCACATTTTTAAAAGCTGACTATGTCCATAGTCATAAAATAGACCTTAATGGATACTTTTGAGATATAATTTTTAAAATAATTAATATTCTTTAAAATATAGTGCTACTTTCACAGGTGCCTCCTCTTCCTGAGATATTCAGTGCTCTGCATTTCAAGTCAAATGGAAGTAAGATGTTTCTCCATAGTACACAGGAGAATCTTGATTTTTAAGATACAAGCTTGCTTGTATGTACTCAGATTACATTCGCTTTCTTAAATTTTTCCTAATTTATTATTTAAATTAAATCAAGAAAAACATCAAACAATTCTGGTATTTTAATTAGACTGTAAAACATTGACAAAGGCAGTATTTCATTGGACAGAAATAAAGAGAGGAAATGGGCAAATAGAAGTAAAAGCTTTTTGGTAATGTCAGAGGGATTCCCGTATTTCTTCATTTTAAGAGTATTATTAAATTGTTCTATTTAGAAAGCTGATATGGAAACTAAGCTTTCAACTTACAGTGGTGTTAGGGATGGTACAATCAATTGTGAGCTGATTAAGAACCTTATGTGATTGATATGCATATCAGAAAAACATTTTAGAAATATGCAGGCTTGATGGGGAATGTTTATATATACAAATGGGAAAATTCACGTCCTAAGAGAAGAAATCCATTCAATTTCCTATATCTATCATTGCTTTATCTTTTTAGATGATTTTGCCACATGTACCCAATGCCATACTCATATGGTCTCCAGATATTACAAATGATTAAACTTCCTGTATGCTGCAGCGTTTCTAGCCAAACATGCAAAAGACATAAAGCTTCCCGTAATGAATTTTTGTGAATTAATAACCACGGTGGTCTCTGAAGACACCCAGAATTCTGAAACTATTGTGGTGCAGAGCATGAGCAGTATAAATGGCCCATCTGAAAGCAGAGATTCCTATTCCTGCTCCCTTTAATGTTCTTTGCCAGCACACCAAGGAAGCAAGATAGGCGCTTTCCTCTGCCTAGTTCTTGTTTGATTATTACATGTGGTTTCATGATAAATTATCCCTTCCCCTGCTTCAGAAGAGACTATGTAACTTTGGGAAGAGGAGGAAGGCTGATGTAAATGCTTTTGATGGAGCATAAATAACATGTCCTGCAAGGCTAATGAACCTGAACTATGAATTGTACAGGTGACACAGCCAAGGTGACAAGATGCTCATCACGAAGTCTCCTTGTGACAGAATACTTTCCCAAAGAAAGTCCCTGGGACCTGAGATTTTAACAAAAGTTATAAATTTAATATGAACTCTTTTAAATTGCCAGCTAAGAGCTTAAGAACACAGGCATGATTCTCTCGCTAATTCGTGTGAAAGTCCAGGCAGGAAAACAGGCATATCTTCTACCCTTCTTCTTAATGCCATTAAGTGAGAACCATATGCAATTCAGCTTATTACCCCCATGACAACCAGTAATAAATTTTATGCCAACAACTAAATTAACAAACACATTTACAAGCTCATTAACTGAACAATATCTCCATGAGCCTTAAGTCAGGAATCTGACAACCACACAATTAGAATCCCATGTCTCTACAGAGGTAGTTCAAAATTCTGATTGTTACAGAACATTGACAATTGTCCATAACAGGTAACACCAAGAAAATCACAGATTCTTCCTTTCACCTTGGACTGTCAAGGAAACCCAATGTTGGTAAGGAGGGTTAATAAGGAGTATTTTCCCCTGTTGAGTTCATCTGTCTCTATCTCAATTGATAAGCCAACTAAGAAGTTTATTTAAGTGAATATCCTTGAACCCCGTGTGATGAATCCCCGACAGTGCTTGATGCTGCCATGTTGCTGATGCAGGTGGATAGGAGTGCTTACCGTTGCTGCCAGCCACATGATTTCTACATTTTTTCTTTTTTTGGCTTGAATATTATGGTGGAGATTGTCCAACAGTCCTTTTAAATCATTTTGTTCTTGAAAATGTGAAATATCTAAAGGATAAAAAGTAAAGGAGAAAACCAGGAGACAGAGTCAGCATGATGCTTCCTATGGAGATTTCATGCAACACTTTTGCAAATACAACTTTCAAAACAAGAAATGCCCTTTGGAGCAAAGAATATATAAGGGAAATCTTATTAATCCCGTTAGCTTTACCCTTCAACTGAACACAAGCTTCAGTTCCCTCTAGCCTATGTAACTATGGTAATATCAAACTGTCCATGAAGCACTGTTACCAACAAGAAAAAAAGCAATTCTCATGAAGATGCTTTGCTTTCCTTTAGGCAGCATGTGCCAGAGATGTCTTGAGAGATCATCGCTTTTTGCAACTAAGTAGTTAACCTGGATCAAGGCTATATATTAAGTTGGACATCACATATGAGAGAAATCTGAGAGTTCATTGTGTAAATACGAAGCCAGTTTCTAAACAGAAAGTTTCCCCAGTCTTGGTGCTATTGACATTGTGGGTCAGAGAAGGTTCTTTTTTACTTGAGAGGGAGCTAATGACTGCTGTGGGATTTACAAGTGCTTCTGGGAAGTCTTCTGCTCAATGACAGAGGCGTCTTCCCAACCCGACAGTGAAAACTGTAGCGAGGCATTGCAAAGAGTTCCTTACAGAGAGAGGAGGAGCCATTGCTGTCAAGGAGCACAGCTGTGACAGGGAAGGAAGATAGCAGAGGCGACAGCAAATGGCAGACGAGAAGAAAGTGGGAGCAGGAATGTGCTGCTGCTCAGATATCTGCGTACTAACAATCAAACCATGGGTAGCAAATGGCCTACACTGTACACTACAGCTGAAGGCAACATGCGATTATGAGCCAAATGTTCCTGAGACTTGACAAGATATGATTCAATGAAGGGGACAAAATGCTCCTAAAAAGACTATTGGATCTGTTACGCAATGGGGGTTCATTATCTAAGACATGGAGAATTCCTGAAATCCTCGACTAAGGGTAATAAACAGAAGATACGTAAGAACTAAAGACCTTGTCCAGTTATCCAATTACATGGAAGACACAAAACAGATATTTCTGGTTCCAATCACAAAACTAACCCAGTTTGATTCAGTAGAGATGAGAGTTTACAATTTCTAAGTTTGTACCAGATGCTTAATTAGCCAAACAGCTTGTGTGAGTAGGTCCTGAACCATTGCCAGAGAATAGAGGGAGGATCTCAGGGAAATTTACAGCAATACATGTACACAAAAAACCCACAAAAGGTTGGGAA
>JADRCD010161537.1:0-15663 GCA_019843815.1 Montemys delectorum
GGATTTGAACTCAGGACCTCTGGAGGAGTAGTCAGTGCTCTTAACTGCTGAGCCATCTCTCCAGCCCTGAGGTTAATTATAATTCTTAAAATTTTTTTGATTTTTAAATTTTATGTGTCTGAATTTTGCCTGTATGTATGTGTCATAGGATTTTACTGCTGTGGACAGACACCATGACCAAGGCAACTCTTATAAGGACAACATTTAATTGGGGCTGGCTTACAAGTTCAGAGGTTCAGTCCGTTATCAAGGTGGGAACAGGGCAGTGTCCAGGCAGGCATGGTGCAGGAGGAGCTGAGAGTTCTACATCTTCATCTGAAGGCTGCTAGCAGAATACTGGCTTCCAGGCAGCTAGGATGAGGGTCTTAAAGCCCACACCCACAGCGACGCACACTCCAAAAAGTCATACCTACTCAAGCAGGGCCACCCCTTCTAATAGTGCCACTCCCTGGGCAAAGCATGTACAAACCATCACAGTATGTGTGTATGTGCACCATATGTGTTCCTGGTGCTGTTGGAGGTCAGAAAAGGGTGTTGGGTCACCTAGAACTATGTCATGATCCACCATGTGGGTGTTGGAAACTGAACCCAGGCCCTTGACAGCAGTCAGTGCTCTTACATGCTGAGCCCTCTCTAGCTCTTAAGATTAATTCTTTATAAAAACTTAAACTTTCATATGCTGGCCTGTAAGAAGTCAAAACCATAAGAGACAAGAATCTTAAAAATATGTGAAATTATTGAAAAGGGTCATGGAGGATAAATTGACCATTACATAATTGAAATGGGAGTTACATGGTTTTCTACCCATTCATGTAGCCCAGACTGGCTTCAAACTTGCTGTGTAGTCAAGAGTGACCTTGAACTCCTGATCCTCTTCCTGCTTCCACCTCCAAAGTGTTGGGATTACTATAACAACCATTCTAGGCGCCCTTCACATCACTAAGAGAGGACAACGACATTGCTGTTTCATTGACATTTGGGGATATTTGGTGGGGTAGGACAGCTCTCAAATATTCCCTGCCTGGGTGCCTTGTTATTTGGTTATACTGGATGAGTCCCAAAGTTTCCCATCTGCCCTATAAGAAATGTTATATATTTTGTTTTTGTTTAGTCTTAACCAAACTGGCCTGGAACTCTCCGTAGCTGAAGATAACCTTGTGCTAAGGAGTGCTGAGATCACTCGGCAGGGGCTGGTGACACTGGGCTGTGGCTAGCGCGCTATCAGCGGACTGCGTCTCCAGCCCGGCTTTTCTTTCTAGACTGTAGATTCCCGGCGGGCAGATAGCTCTGTGGGCTGAGCAGGTGGCACTGACGCGTGGTAGGTAGGACATCCCACAACTCGGGGTAGCAGGCCGACGCGAGACCAGCCTGGGCTCCGCAGAGACGCGGGGATCGGATTCCCAGTCCCGCCCAGCAGGAGCCACGGGGCGCAACAGCCCCGCCCACCGGAAGTCACGGAGCCCGGAGAGTGCCGCCCACAGGGAGGAGAGAGGCCCGGAACCTCCCTCCGAGCAAGAGACTTTTACGCACTCGGAGGCGGGGCGCCCTGGAGCTCCGCCCTCGAAGAGGCGGGGCGGGAGGCGGGGCCTGCAGCGCGCGGGAAGCGGCGGGCGGTGGCGGCTCCGAGTTGGACCGAGTCAGTGCAGGTAGGTTTCTCGCTGATACCCGGTTTCCGCGCCTCTGGCCTGGGTTGGGCTGCAGCCGCTCGCCGGGGCCGCGGGTCCTGATGGGCGCGGGCGCAGGCGGAGGCCAGTTTGTCCCAGGCGCAGTTTCCACCGGGACCCGGACTCGCGCGCCTCCCGCCAGGCCGGCGCCCGCACCCGCGCCCCTCCGCGCGAACCCCCTTTCCCGCCGCTCCCCGGGATGACTGCCCGTACCCCGGTACTGGTCCCTGGAACCCCACCTCGGCGCGATGCTCCTTGCTGTCCGGCTCGCTTCCTTCTGGGGTGTTTGGTTTCTTTCTCTTCCGGAACCGTGCACTGAATGGAAGTCTCTGCCTGCGCGAGCGCTTTAGCTGAAGATTGCGGATGTCTGGGCCGCGGCGTCGCCAGCAGCTTCTGCGCTGTTTACCCGGCTCGCCCTTGCTGTTCCAGGGTCGCTGTGGAACTCTTTGCTAACGTTTCCAGCCTCCCTTTGCCTGGCGGAGACTCTGGAGGATGAAAGTGATCACGTGTGAAATCGCCTGGCACAACAAGGAGCCAGTGTACAGCCTCGACTTCCAGCATGGGGCAGCCTGGAAGATCCACAGGCTGGCATCCGCGGGGGTGGACACCGCTGTCAGGGTAAATGGACAGGCGGGAGGACACAGGGAGGTTCTACGTGGAGCGCAAGTTCTCACTCCTTTGTTTAAAACTGAAGGCAGCAACTCAAGTCGATTTGCCACCTAGTCCAGTATACTAAGTTCTGAAGCCTGGGGTTAGCAAGGAATGCTGGGAAGATTAGCTTTCTTAACATTTGCTACATTGTTACAAGTGGGTTCTCTGTATTTTAGAATACTAAACTAGGAAGAACTCCGTGGTGCATGTATCCCCAGTACCCATAAGGTACAAATCTGAAGTTTGAAATTCTCAACAATAGTGAGTGTGAGGCTAGCTTGGGCTAGATGAGATCTTGTCTCAAAATAGTAGTAGTGAACATAGCTCCTGTGCTCTGTGCTTTGCCCATTTGCTCTAGAAAGAATTGGAAGGGGGAATAGCAGGTACGGGGACTGATGGTTTGCATTTTTGCTAATACTTCCTTTGATTTACAAAGTTTCAAAAAGGAAATTGCATTTTCTGCCAGAAAATAAGTAGTTGTCTCCTGGGAGGGAGTTAGGAGGTGGCTAGTGTGTTTCTGCAATATATGTCTTGCTGTCCACAGATCTGGAAGGTGGAGAAGGGGCCAGATGGGAAAGCCATTGTGGAATTCCTCTCTAATCTTGCTCGGCACACCAAAGCTGTCAATGTTGTACGCTTTTCTCCTACTGGGGAGATTTTAGCCTCTGGAGGAGACGGTAAGTATTGTACTTAACCATCCTTAACCCTGACATGAATCTCCTGTCTAGTAATGACACTTGAGCTGGGGTGACATGGACCAGTGATCACAGCATGTTGGAGGACTGAGAATTCAATACCAGCCCTGGCTAAATAGTTAACATTCTTTTCAGGGAAAGAAAATGAGACAATGAGATCTGAGCTGATCGCATCTCTCTTTTTCCCTGTCTGCCTTTCAGCTCACTTAACACATAACATTTTAGGAGAGTGTGTCAGAGTTGGAAGATGAAAGACACGCAGTAAACTCAGAAGATATATCTGAAAATAGTTCTTTCTCCATTTGTCGCCTGCAGGCTGGTTGCGGGTGGTAGATCTGTCAGCATCCCAGGGGCTTGTCTGGTTGTCAGAGTCAGCACCTTACCTCTGTGTAATTCAGGGGCTTTGGGAATGTTCTCAGAATTTGTGCCTGTTTGGGGTAGATTGATTTTGTATTGTGTGCTTGAGTTTAAATGGGATAAAAGAATACAGAAAAAGTAATGCTTATACCATAATTAAATACTTTAGACAACAGTAGAAAGTAAAACAAACCTTAGTTTTTGTTTGGGAAAAGAGGCAGAGTTGCATTCTTTGCCCTGGTGCCCAGAATATGTGAGGTGTGTCTGTGTACATGCATACATTGTACATTAATACGATGTGCATGCATACACACATTAGTTGTAAGTGGAACAGCTTTGAGGGAGCTGTAGGCTGTCTCCTATGAGGTGGCCCTAGGGTGTTTCCCCATTACAAAGTCCCTTAGCCTTGAAGACAGAAACCTCCCTCTAGTCAGCTCATGGAGAGTGTCGATCTGTCCAACCGTCTCATCTCTAGCAGGCTCCCTGATGAACTTACGTAGCTTGGATTCCAGACAGCTTTGAGTGAGCTCTTCTTGTCTATATTTCCTGCTCCCTCGTTTGCTCTCCTTTCTGGGAATGCTAATGGAATCATGTTCCGCAGTGAGCCTATAGTCACCTCAGGAGAAATTGTTAGGGCCAGACCGTTGCTGTGTCAGGCTGATGTATCTGATGTGTCCATATGATACAGTGAAGTAATATGGGGCTTACCATGTGCGAGCCACTGAGCTGTAAGTGCTTTACACAGATTCCTACACTCAGTCCTCACAGGGGCACTGTGAAGTGGGAGTGCATCAAGATGGAGCTCCATGGGCACGAACTGCAGGCCCTTGTCTTTCCTCTTCCTGACCAGCCATCTATAAGTTGTTCCCTAGTTTCTCAATTCGACCATTCATTTTGCCCAGGAGCTTATTTATATGTGTATGGTGATCCTAGATAGGATCTGCTAGTGAAGTTCTTTGTGTTTTTCTGGGGTAGGGTCTCATGTAGCCCAGGCTAACCTCAAACTCACCATGTAACCTTGCACTTCGGATCTGCCTGCTTCAGACTCCCAAGGGCATGCACCACCATGCACTGCCTGTCTATATTCTTGAATGTGAGTGACTCTTCATGTCCAAAGAGTCCATTGAGCAACATAAAACATACAGAACACCCTAGAACTCCAGACGTGAAGGAGGGCGTGGGAGGGCCTGGTTCATGCTGTTCTGATTTACCTCATAGATGCCGTCATTCTGTTGTGGAAGATGAATGACAGCAAGGAGCCGGAGCCAACCGCCTTTCAGGATGAAGATGAGGCTCAACTGAATAAGGAGAACTGGACTGTAGTAAAGACCCTGAGGTAATGGGAGGGACTGTGGCCGCAACTCATTTTTAATTAAAGGTATAGCCTGGTTATTCTAATTTATAATTGTTTAGTTTATGACTGAGTGGTGCGTGTGAGTACCTGCTGAGGTCAGAAGGGGGCAGCAGATCCCTCGGAGCTGCAGTCACAGCGGTTTTGTGGTACCCAAGAACAAAACCTGACTTCTCTTAAGGAGCAGCAGGTGTGATTAAATTCCAGCCCCCAAGCGATTCTTCTTTACAGCCTGAATACCTTAATAGTTTATGTACCTAACGTAAAGCCTTCCCTACTTTATTAGACAATAAAGAATTAAACATTATAAAAATAGATTTTTTTTCTTTCTATTATGAAGTTTCTCTTGGTAAAAAAGAATCAGGTCTTCCTCCATCTGGTTTTTGAGCCAGCCTAGTCTAGTTGTGTAGCCCAGGCTAGCCTTGAGTATTCTACCCTATTCCCTCAGCTTCCTAGTGCTGGATTATCAGTGTGGGCTTATGATGCCCTTTGATTCACGTTAGATACAAATGTCTTTGAAAACAGATGTTTACAGCCAGGGCTGACACAGTTCCACAGGAAATTCCTAGAGTCTAATTCCAATGTGTGGTTCTAGACTTTGAACTTTTTCCCCCCAGTTTTTCAAGACATGGTTTTTCTGGGTACCCCTGGCTGTCCTGGAACTCACTGTGTAGACTAGACTGGCCTTGAACTCAGAGATCCTTCTGCTTCTGCCTCCCTAGCGCGTGCACGAGCACTGCCCAGTGACTCTGAACTTTTTGATAGCTTTTCTCTTTCTGCAGTAATAATATTATCCCTTCTGTCTTTGGGCTCTAGGGGCCACTTAGAAGATGTGTATGATATTTGCTGGGCAACCGATGGGAATTTGATGGCCTCTGCCTCTGTAGATAACACAGTTATCATATGGGATGTCGGTAAAGGTGAGCTGTATACTTATTTCATTAACATTATGTGTATGTATATGTATGTATACATTCGTCCAGTGCCCATGAAATCCAGAACAGGTTGCCTGATCCCCTGGAGCTGGAGTTACAGGCAGTTGTAAGGCTCCCAGTCTGGGGACTAGGAACCACCAAGCTTGGGTCCTCTGAGAGCAGTTAGTGTTCTGAGCTGCTGAGCTCCAGACCAAGTAGTTTGTTTTTGCTACTACAAGGAGGAAGGAGATACCAGGTTAGGGATGCTGAGTCGGTAACTGTTGGCAGAGGCTGAAATCCAGGTACTGCCTAGACCTTCCTTATTTCATTCTGCCAGGGTCGGCCAAGTAACGAGTCCCACCCTCGTCTCCTTCTGTCTTCTCTTAAGAAACAGCGTCTCCGAGCCCGTCCGTGTTTTGGTTACTTTCCTATTGCTGTGGTAAGCCACCATGACCAAGGAAACTTACAAAAGGAAGTACAAGGTGGTTTGAGTATGCAAGCCCGTGGGAAGTAGCACTGTCAGTGGCCTTGGTGGAGGAAGTGTGTCACTGTGTGGGTGGGCTTTGAGGTCCTGTGCTCAGGTTCTGCCTAGTGCTGGAGAGGCCCTCCTCCTGGCTGCCTTGGGATCTACATGTAGAACTCTCAGCTCCTCCTCCAGTACCAAATCTGCCTGGATGCTGCCGTGCCTCCCACCATGATGATAATGCACTGGACCTCTGAAACTGTAAGCCAGCCCCAATTAAATGTTCATCTTTATAAGAGTTGCCTTGGTCACGGTGTTTCTTCACAGCAGTAAAACTCTAACTAAGACAGGAGTTGGTACCAGGGACTTGGATATTGCTGATAGACCTGACCTTGCTTTTGTTTGGAATAATGTGTATTTTGGAACTTTGGGTTTGGAAGCAGTGGAATCCTTTTAGTGGGGCTTAATGGACTCTCCTAGTGGGAATATGGAAGACCTTGGTGCTGACCATGATTTGAACTTTGGTTCTGGCTCTAGATGTCTCAGAGGAGAAGAATTTTAGTTTGTGCCTAGAGATTTTTCTTCTGATATTTTGCTGAAGGATGTGGCTGCTTTCTGCCCTTGTTCAAAGAGGCTAAGGTGAAGAGATTCATTAGATTAATTGCATTGACAAAAGAAGTCTTAAGTCGACTAAGTTTAGACTCTGTCCTGTGGTTCACTCTTAGGAGGAGTGTTTTGATCAAGTGTAGCAAGCTTAGAAAGCAAAGATACAAAATGTGTGGGTCAAAGAGTAAAGGGACAACAGGAAGTAGAGTAGAGCTGAAGCATGGGGTCCCAAAGCCCACCCCAACAGTGACACACTTCCTGTGGGCCACGCATATTCAAACCATAAGGTGTTTAATTTGGTGCTCAGAGTTTTAGAGGGTTAGATCCATGAACATCGTGGTGTATGGTGTTAGGCAGGCAGGCATGGTGCTGGAACAGTGCCTGAGAATTCACATCTTGTTCCACAATCATGAGGCAGAGAGGGAGAGCTCACTAACTGGGAATGGCAAGTGGCTTGAGCTTTTAATACCTCAAAATCCTCCACCCCTGGTGACTAGCCTCCTCCAACAAGGCCGTACCTCCTAATCCTTCTCAGACAGCTTGACCAACTGGAGACTAAGCACTCAAGTTACGGGGCGTCCTCATTCAGACCTCCTCGCTCCCTCAAACACATTGTTTCTGTCTAGCTTGCCTCTCCGTGTGATCCTAAGCCACTGTGTCTCCCTGACCCCTTTCTTCATCCTACCCTTGTAGACAAACCCCTGCCTGAGATCCGGGTTGGTTTCTAACTTTAAGTTTCCTGGTGCTGGCCTCACAACTGCTTCTCAGGCTCTTGTGCCTGCCAGGCCTGTCCTTCCTCTTGTCCCTCTGGTAAGCTTCTACGGGACCTACGTAGGCCCCCTTGAGCCTACCTTTCAATCAAGCCTTCCTTAACTCCAGCTAACCTCCTGGAAAATCTTCCAAGGAGAGAGATGCCCTCAGGTGTAGTCGGGAGGGCGGCACATGTGAAGTAGGTTGAAGTATGTGTCCTGTGCTGTGGTCGTGGGCACTGTGGGTTAGCAGTGCTGGTGCGTGATGTGTGTGGAATTGGGGTGGCAGTGGGGTGGGTGAGGAAGGGAAGGGGGTGAAAGAGTTGGGAAAATGGAGAGTTTTCTCTCACCCTCTCATGGACTGAATCCGGGGCCTTTGGCTTGCTTTTATGTTCTAAGGACTTTGAATGGTAATTTAAATTACTAAATATTGCTTAGTTTGAGTGAAGTGAACTAGTCTGAGTAGCCTGTGAGTTTGGGGCTAGTCAGTAGTTCTGTATGGTCTAGAGGCTGCCTCTTATCAGCAAACAGACGTGAAGTTAGATGGACGGACTTTCAAATTGATGTTTGTTGCAGAAAAGTCTGTACTTAGAGATGGATTCAGGTGTAAGTCTTTCTTGTCTCTGTATCCAACTGACGAGCCTGTGTGTCAAGCTGATGGATTGGGGCACCTTGTGCTGAACACCAACCTCATTAAGACGGGAGATGAGAGAGACCAGGCCCTGGAAAACGATAGAGAAATCTTCCTGGAAAGTGGTGGGGTACAGTTACACAGTGGTCAGGAATCACAGCAAAGAATCCCAGACCAGGGCTGGAGAGATGATGGCTCAGTGGGGAAGAGCACTGACTATGCTTCTGAAGGTCCTGAGTTCAAATCCCAGCAACCACATGGTGGCTCACAACCATCTGTAATGAGATCTCACGCCCTCTTCTGGGGTGTCTGAAGACAGCTACAGTGTACTTACATATAATAAATCTTTAAAAAAAAAAATCCCAGACCCAAGTTTTCTGAGGACTAATTCACATGCAGAAGGAAGCGAACACAGCCAGACATAGCAGGGACTCCCTGCACACAGGAGACAGGAGAATTGCTGGGAGTTTGAGTCCTACCTGATCTACATGGTGAGATCTACATGGTGAGTTCCAAGCCAGCTTGGACTATAGAGTGAATTCTAGGCTAGCCTGGGCTACAAAACAAGCTGTGTGCATGTGCACGAGCACATACATATATTAAGGCTTCATGAATGTCTTCCTTTGGTCTGGGGAAGCTCTGTGCTGCTGGCTTCCCTGATGAGAGAGGGCCTTTGTTGGCCTGTCCAGCCCAGGCCCTGCTTCTGCCCGTCCATCCTTCTACGTCTGACTTGTCACTCTTCTGTCATACTTTCCAAACTCCCGTTTCTTTGTTTGCCTTGAAGCTCTTTGTAACCAAGGCTAGCCTTGAACCCTGGATTCCCCCACCTCCTCTTTGCCAGTATCACGGGTCTACACCACCACATCTGGCTTCAGCTCCCTCTGAAACACAGATCATTTCCCAGATGGTGGTCTTGGCCTGCTCATTGCCTACAAAGCTCTCACTGCTGTGCCTCTTTCCTTTCATCTTGTTCTGACTTTTCCCTCTCACCTCAGCAGTTCAACAGTGCCACCATCAAGTGTCTAAGCTGGGAGAGAGGGATTCTCTCTTGTTGTGCGTGTCATCCCTCCTACCCCCATCCTTAGGGTTGCTATTGCTTCGAGGAGACACCATGACCAAGGCAACTCTTTTATTTTATTTTATTTATTTATTTATTTTTTGGTTTTTTGAGACAGGGTTTCTCTGTGTAGCCAGCCCTGGCTGTCCTGGAACTCACTCTGTAGACCAGGCTGGCCTCGAACTCAGAAACCTGCCTGCCTCTGCCTTCCAAGTGCTGGGATTAAAGGCATGTGCCACCACTGCCCGGCTCCAAGGCAACTCTTATAAAGGAAAAACTTTGAATTGGGGCTGGCTTACAGTTTCAGAAGTTCAGTCTGTTATCATCATGGCAGGAAGCATGGCAGCATGCAGGCAGACATGGTTCAGGAGAGGGAGCTGAGAGCTCTTCCTCTGGATCCTCAGGCAGCAGGGAGTGAGCTTAGACACACTTCCTCCAATGAGACCACACCTACTTTAACACCGCCACACCTTCTGGTAGTGCCAACACTCTTGGAGCCTGTGAGAGCCATTTTCTTTCAAACCACCATACTATCCAGAGAACTAAACTGAGGGCTCTGATGTCACGCCTGCTTTTTCTAACCCCCATAGCCTCATGCTTGCTGTACACACCTGGCTCTCATGCTGTGACGGGGGCGGGGCTGTCAGGAGTGATCTTTGGGTCCCCAGAGTCTGATTCGGTTTGGAACACAGCCTCTTTGAGACTGCCTGCAGAAAGGCAGACTCGAAGTAGGAGATTGTGCCGAAGTTGTGGTTCCTACGTGTGCATCCTGGAAGCCTTGAGAATAACTTTCTCATGCTTCTTTTTTGTTGTTGTTTTGTTTTGTTTTGTTTTTGTTTCTTTTTTCAGGACAGGGTTTCTCTGTGTAGCTCTGGCTGTTCTGGAACTCACTCTATAGACCAGGCTAGCCTTGAACTCAGAAATCTGCCTGTCTCTGCCTCCCAAGTGCTGGGATTAAAGGCGAGCGCCACCACCGCCCGGCTACTCATGCTTCTTTGTAGGACAGAAGATTTCCATTTTCAACGAGCATAAAAGTTACGTGCAAGGAGTGACCTGGGATCCTTTGGGTCAGTACATCGCCACCCTGAGTTGTGACAGGTTCGTAAGTAACATGAACATTTTTGCAAGTGTTTTATCACAAACTTACTAAGGGATTAACAGTCCAGCTTTGGCGTTTTTGTTCTGTTCTGCTTATTCTGACAAGACAGGAATTAGAGACTAGTTAGGACAAGTGTCTTATGCAGAGCTGACAGCAGTGAATCTTTATTGGATGGGTGGATTGATGTAGAAAGAATGCTTGTGTTTGCCTGCATGAAGTCTTTGGACCAGGTGTGTGCCTGGTGCTCTCAGAGGCCAGCAGAGGGCATTGGATCCCCTGGAGCTGGAGTTACAGTTGTGAGCTGTCAGTGCTGGGAACTGACTGGGCTCCTCTACAGGAGCAGTACCTGCTCTTAGCCACTGGTGCACCTCTCCACCCCGTTAGGAAGAGCTTTTTTATTTTTTTATTTTTTTGGTTTTTCGAGACTGGGTTTCTCTGTATAGCTTTGGCTGTCCTGGAACTCACTCTGTAGACCAGGCTGGCCTCGAACTCAGAAATCCACCAGCCTCTGCCTCCCAAGTGCTGGGATTAAAGGTGTGTGCCACCACCGCCTGGCTCTAGGAAGAGCTTTTTAACATCAAATAAACCGATGTTTATTTGATTTCACATAAACTGATGTTTACGTGAACGGATTGTTCACGTTACGTTTTGTCACAGTGCTCGGATCAAACACAGAACCTCGCTGGTGCTAGGCAACGCCCACACCTCACTTCTGATCAGTTTTTACTTTTATCTGTATGAATGTTAGCCTGTATATATATTATATGTGCACCACATGTATGACCACCGAGGTCAGATCCCCTGGAAGTGGAGCTGCAGCCACTGTGAGCCTCCATGTGGTGTTGGGAACTGAACCTCTGCAAGGGCAGGGGGTGCTCCCGAGCAGGGGGTGCTCCCGACCACTTTACTGTTTTGTTGTTGTTGTTGTTGTTGTTTTGATGCAGTGTTCCCTGTAGTTCAGGCTGGCCTTTCTATGGAGCCAGGGCGGTCTTTAGACTTGGAAGCTTCTTGGCTCCACCCCCTCAGTGTTAGGATTCCAGCTTGCCCTGGCAATTCCGTGCGTGCTAGAGACGGAACACAGGCGTCTTACCTATTCCACAAGCGCGCGGACAGCTGAACTAACTCCCCAGTTCTCAATTGCTTTTAATGTAAAAACTGGGGCTGGCAAGATGGCTCAATGGCTAAGAGCACTGACTGTTCTTCCAAAGGTTCTGAGTTCAAATCCCAGCACACATGGTGGCTCACAACCACCTGTAATGAGATCTGATGCCCTCTTCTGGTGTGTCTGAAGACAGCTACAGTGTACTTGTTTATAATAAGAAATAAATCTTGGGGCCAGAGCAGGCAGGGCCCACTGGAGCAAGTGGGGTTGACCATAGTGGGCAGAATTGACTTTAGTCAATACCCAACAACCACATGAAGGCTCACAACCATCTTTACAGCTACAGTGTACTCATATTCACAAAATAAATAAATCTTTTAAAAAAATTTAAAAACTGAATTTAATATGGGCCTGAAATAAAAACAGTATGTAAGGGTTAGGGCTTGTTTCCTGGAGTGTTCCTTTTAGGTGTGAGGGCTGTGCACTTTCTGATGTCTCACTGAGGCACTTGAGGGCAGTCTGGTTACTTGGGACTGGGAACTGCGTCTACAGTACCAAGAACAAGTGTCTGACTTGAGAGCCTGACTCATTTGTCCAAAGTTTCCCATCCTGGCTCTTTGAGGGAGTGAGGAGAGTGCCACTAAATCTTACTGATCATCCCCCTGCCTCAGCCTTCTGATGTCTCATTCCATAACCAAAACTGGTTTGTACTCATGGTGATCCCCCTGCCTCAGCCTTCCGTGTGCAGGAATCTCAGGTGTGAGTCACTATATCTGACATTCCTTATTCCTATAAACCCCAGTGAACAAGACTGTCTACACAAAACAAATGTCATTATAGTCACACAGTTTGCCATTGGGCCAAATGTTCACCGCTCAAAAACTGGGATTGGACCTTGGTTGTGTAAGGACCCGAACGGTTTATTCAGTGAGGAATACATAAGGGGACTGTAGTAAAAGCAAATCTGCATCCCTGATTCCCCTCCCAGGCCACCTCGGATGGCTGAGGCCCCCTCCCAGGCCTCTGTCCCTGTCCCTCGGTGAAGTCTGCTCATTCATAACGGTCCAGCCGAAGAATGTCATCCGCAGACTAGCAGTGGGTTGTCACTGTGTGAGACCCAGTTCTCAGACTTCTCTTTCTTCAGGGTGCTGCGGGTCTATAGCACCCAGAAGAAGCGTGTGGCTTTCAACGTTTCAAAGATGCTCTCTGGACAGGGGCCTGAAGGAGAGGTAGGAAGTGCTTATTATTATTTATGGGTGCACATGTGTGTTGTGTGTGATGTGTGTGCACACGAGGGTGTCTTTGATATGTATGTATGCATGGATGTGTGTGTGGTGTGCGTGTTTGGGCACATGTGTGAGTGTATGTGCAAGAGTGTGTGTGTGTGTGTGTGTTTTAGTGCACATACAGGAACATGTACACACACACGTGTTACAGTGTGTTTATGAAGGTCAGGAGTGAGTTCCCTCAGTGCACTGAGCCCTGGGAACTCAGATCGACAGAGATGGCAACAGGTGCCTTTTACCCTCCGAGCCATTCACCAGCCCGGCATAAGTACCTCGCCAGCCATTCCTTCTACAGTCCTTTGAGATCTGTTGAGTGTGGCGGCAAGCTGAGTCACAGCACTGGCCCGACCTGTGGGCTAGCCGAGGAGGCTTCCCCTTGGACTGTCTTATTGCCGTGCCAGTTCTGAAGTGGTGAGCCTGTGGAGAGTGAGGTGCTTTCAAATGACTCTAAGCTCTGTTACCATAGGCAAGAAGTTTCCGGATGTTTCATGATGACAGCATGAAGTCGTTCTTCCGAAGACTCAGTTTTACTCCAGATGGGTCTTTGCTCCTCACTCCAGGTGTGTCTAGCGGCATGTGACAAAGGGATGTGATGGTACCACATTGATGTCTCTGTTCCTGTTCACTTAGCGCGTCCAGGTGTGAGCGGAGTGGTGGCGCAGGCCTCCTACTGACCCACTACATCCTGTTTGTTCTTTGAGTCATGGTCTCATGTAGCTCAGGCTGGTCCTGAACTTATTTATGCAGCTGAAGGTGATCCTAACTTCTGATCTGAGTGCTGGGATTCAGATGTGTAGCCCAGGCCTTGCTGGGGATGTATAACTTTCATATGGTAAAACTAGCAGACTAAAACAGCAGACACATAACAGGAGCGGCACCTGATGCCTTTGATACAATATATCCTACACAGCGGCCCTCTCACAAAACCTGAAAGAAAGAATGAGGACTTAGATGAAACGCATCAGTCGGGTGTTGACTGAGGTGTGTAAGGCTCTGGGGTCGACCCTTAGCATCACAGTTAAATCATGAGTGAGTACAAACAAGGCACAGATTACACCCAGGGACAGGCTCTGATGCCGGGAAGAGGCAAATGCAGAACTGAACTGCGTGACAGTTTAGATGTTGCTATTCTGTTCAGGTTGAAGAAAAAGTAACAGTTCCCATCGCAGCTGAGCAGGAGGTGGGTGTGGGCTGGGAATGTGGCTTGTTTAAAATGCAGCCTGGTAAAGCCACCCAGGCCCCATGCCTCACAGCTGAGACACAAGTCCTTAGCAAGGAAATCACAGGAATGTCTAGACAAATATGTCAGCAACACGTGGTGGCATTTGGCTATAATCCAACACTTGGCAGCTGGAGGTGGGAGAAGACCAAGGTCATCCTTGGTTCGGTAGTAAGTTCAAGACCAGCCTGGGATGCATGAGACCCTAGCTCAAACAAACAAATCAGAACCAAAGAAATAAAATCAGCCAACCTCCCCACCCAAACCTAAATCTCTAAAGCCCCCCCATCAGTACTTCTCGGCAGAGGACAGAGGTTTTCTGCTAGGAATGTTACAGAGTGACTGAAACAGAGGGGCTTTATACCGTATGAGCTGACTTTTTTCTTTTAAGATTTATTTATTTATTTCATGTATGTGAGTATACTGTCACTGTCCAGATACACTAGAAGACAGGATCAGATCCCGTTACAGATGGTTTGGAGCCACCATGTGGTTGCTGGGATTTGAACTCAGGACTTCTGGAAGATCAGTCAGTGCTCTTAACCACTGAACCATCTCTCCAGCCCATGAGCTGACTTTTATGGACTGTTGACAAGCAAATAGGGGACGTGTAATTCTCTCTTCTTACAACAGGTGCACTGAAAAGAGCACTGTGTTGAAGTGTGTGTGCCTTTGTGTGCCCAGGGAAACAGAACCAGCCTTGGCTTGTCACAATGGGGGAAGCATGGGCCTTGGATAGCTGTATGCAAAAGCAAGAGTAGAGCCCTCCCTTGCAGTTCCAGAATTGGTCACATGTTAAGATGCCATGCATAGGGGGCTGGAGAGATGGCTTAGTGGTTAAGACCACTGAATGCTCTTCCAGAGGTCCTGACTTCAATTCTTAGCAACCACATAGTGGCTCGAAACCATCTGCAATGGGATCCATTTTCCTCTTCTGGTGTGTCTGAAGACAGCAACAGTGTGTTCATATCAAAATAAATAAATCTTTTTTTTGTTGGTTTACTTTTGTTTTTCGAAACAGGGTTTCTCTGTGTAGTCCTGGCTGTCCTGGAACTCACTCTGTAGACCAGGCTGGCCTCGAACTCAGAACTCTGCTTGCCTCTGCCTCGCAAGTGCTGGGTTTAAAGGTGTGCACTACCACTGCCCGGATTAAAATGAATAAATCTTAGAGAGAGAAAAAGATGGTATGCGTCTGTTTTATACCATGTGACAGGTCCTGCAGGAGGCTGCAGCATGGACTAGGTCTCCTGACAGAAGGCTGGCTCAGAGAGATGGACAGCCAAGATCTGAATCTGGGAACAGACTTGGAGGCTCACATACTGGCAGCTGGAGCCAGCCACAGGGCTCCATCAGCTAGATTTGTCTCTGTTCTCCCCCCTAGGATTTTACAAGAGTTTACCACTTAAAGGGGGGATGTTTTGCAAGCTGGACTGGAAGGCTTGCAAGCTTTTGCTGGCAAACAATGTGACAGTGGCTCTTTCTTCCCTCCCTCCCCCGCTCCGCAGCCGGATGTATGGAGTCTGGTGAGAATGTGACAAACACCACTTATGTGTTCTCCAGAAAACACCTGAAAAGGTACACAGGTGCAGGGATGCCCTCGTCTTGCCCTTTTCGCCTCTGATGAGTATCAGTGCTGTTGCTAACCTGCGGTCACCCTCACAGGCCAATCGCCCACCTTCCGTGCCCTGGGAAAGCGACTCTTGCTGTCCGCTGCTGTCCTGTATACTTTGAATTGAGGCCGGTGGCGGAAACAGGTACCATAGGAACTGCTGTGTGGGGGTGGGCTGTGGCTGTCCTGTGGGGGTGGGCTGTGGCTGTC
>JADRCD010161541.1:0-10117 GCA_019843815.1 Montemys delectorum
TGTCTGTTGATGTCATCATCCAAAGGTGGACAGGTATGCTTCTATTCACAGTGGAGTGGTGTGATGCCTAACTAAGACAGTAGACACATAGCTGTATTAAAAGATAGGGAATAAAGGGACCAGAGCTATTGCTCTGTGATTAAGAACACTTACTGGTCTTCCTGGGGACTTGGGTTTGATTCCTGGTGTCTACATGGCAGTTCATAACCGTTGCAATTCCAACTCTAGAGGATGTGATGCCCTCTAAATAGAGCAAATACGTTAAATATAGATGATCCCAGTTCCAGGGGCTCTACCATCCTATTATAGCCCCCATGGGTACCATACCCACATGTGGTACACAGACATACATGCAGGCAAATATGCATGTATAAGTATACATGTATAAAATAATAAGAACTCACAAGGCGGGAATGAAGACTGAGAAACGGCAAGAAGGTGAGAGATAGGGAGAGGACAGCATAGAGGAGAGGGAGCAAAAGCAAATGGCTGGGAGATTCCGTGCAGCTTGGTTCATTTGGCGTCTGAAAGCACCCACCAAGATAGAGAGTTTCCCTATTTCTCAGGTGAGGGGATTGAGGCTGAGTGATAACATAGCACAGCAAACCTAAGCTAAGTGGGCAGGCATGTAGGAATTGGGTGCAGTCAGGCAGGATTCGAATTCAGCCTCTGGACAGCTTGTTAAGTTTACAGTCTGCCACTTTGTGGATTGGTGTTGTGGAATAAGAGACCAAGGTTTTAGAAGGGTTTTGCAGTATTGTAAGCAATGGCAAGGTGACTTGAAGGCCATATACTTAGTCTGCCTTCCTGTCTGTTTGTCATCTTTTTCTTTTTTGATTTTGTTGTTTTCTTTTTTCCCTATATAGAGTTTCATATATAACCCAGGCTGGCTCAGATTTAGTGTGTAGCTGAGGGTGACTCTGACTTAACAATCTCTCTGACTCCATCTTCCAAGTTCTGGGATTATATCTCTGCCCTTTCACTTTTTTAAAATACCCTCAGTGTTACAAAGTGAGTTTCCATGGCCCTAAAATATTTAATGAAACTATAGGATTCATTAGTGAACCAAAATGGCCCTATGCATGCCAGGTGGCTCTCATAGAAGCTCCTGTGATATTGCTAGAACCTGGCTCTGACTGTTTGATTAGACAAAGGCATATTCCAGCATCCCTGGCTTCTGGAGGCTGCAGGCCCTCGAACAGTAGCTCCTCCTGCCTATGTGGACACTTTGTCTTTTCACAAAACACACTTCCTCAGACCTTTCCCATGTACCCATTCCTGTCAATCTGTGGAATTAATTTCATTACTATCCCATTTTATAATTGTGCAATCTGATAAAATTATACAATAGTCTAATTCTAGATTTTTTTCCTAGAAAGGTGAAACTAACAGTTATTACATAGCAAGTAATCATTTAGTTTTTTACCTAAGTTTTGAAAAGGAGAAATATTTTTTTGTTCATAAGCTATTTTAAACGAGTTCAGCCTACATCTTTTTTTGGCCTTCTTCAATGCTATGCTGCTTTGGGCAAGCAAGATGGTTCAGAGTGGAAAGGTGCTTACTCTGCAAGCCTGAAGACCTGAGTTCTGTTCCTGGATGCCATATAAAAGTTAGAGAGAACTGATTTCATGAAGTTGTCTTCTGATCTTCTTTTGTGTGTGTGTTGTGACATACATGTCTGCCCTCATATCTCTTCCTCCCTCCTCCCCTCCCTCCTTTCTTCCCTCCCTCTCTGCTTCTCTGTCTCAATGCCTGTCTGTCTTTGTCTTTCTCTGTGTCTCTGTGTCTGTGTCTGTCTCTGTCTCTCTGTCTCTCTCTCTCTCTCTCTCTCTCTCTCTCTCTCTCTCTCTCACACACACACACACACACACAAAGCAGAAAGCATTTCTATTGGTACTGTGTGTTGAGATCCGACCTAAGCTGTAGAGTGTGTGTGTGTGTGTGTGTGTGTGCGCGCACACGCACATGTGTATGTGTTTGTGTAAAATGGAAATTCTAAAATTGACCAAAAGGTGAAGGGATATGAGTTCACTTAAGCCTTTTACTTAGGCTGACAATGATAATGTTTTAATCTCAGGTGATTTGTGATGTATAGACATTATCTTTTAGGTATTACATGTATATACATATGTGTATTTGCATGTTCATAATTTTCTTCTAGATCATTTCAAAGTAATAGAGACATATCTTGGCCCTTCTAAATATTTGATGTATTTCCCTAAGAACAAATATATTCTTTTACATAAGCATAGAAAAATTGTCAAATAAATTTAACGTTGATACAGATAATTGTCACAGAGATTTCCACTGCAGTGCATCCTTTCTCTTCAAAATTGAACCTTGCACATAGATCATATCTTTGATGTGTTTAGTTCATTTTCATCAAAACTCTCTCTAGCCTTCCTTTGTGGTTTGTTGCATTTTGGAGAACATAGCCCCTCTTGGCCTCTCAATTTGAAAGGTGTAGCCTGAGCAGATACCTGGCCAGGAGGCTTAGCAGGGTCTGAGGAGCTGCATTTTCAGGCTGTACCTCCCGTGTGTCCTCCTTGTTGACACCGATCTTCATAATTTAATCGTGATGTTATTCAACTCCTCTACTGCATGATTACAGATTTCCCCTTGGAACCCACAGGTTAAGTGAGAAGACACTTTAAGAGCTGCAGAGTCGTAGTCCTCATGAAAAATTCTCAGATCTACATTTTTCTCGGATGAATATCTGACTAGTCTCTATTCTGCAAAATGTCGCTGTATAGTTGTAGTGCTCCCTTGTTACTATCCTTTTGTGTCAGCTTCCACTCTGTACAAGGCAGCCTCCCAGCCGTCCCCCTTTGTTCACCTATCAGCAATGTTGGGCATTCCCAGCATAGCTCCAGGTATTTGGACCTGACTGGGATGGTGAGGGACTAAAAGAAACAGCAAACACATAGAAACACAGCAGAGCTAGGACCAGCTGGAGTGGATGCTCAAACAGGGAAGGCTCAGCCTTCTGCAAGCTTAGCCAGTCTCTTATGTAGGGTTGAACAGAGAAGCAGGATTACTCAGCAGTGCTGGGCAAGAAATTGAGGTGATTGTATTGAAGTTAAGATGGAGGAAGTGTTTAGGTATACAACGAGACCAGTAGAAGCAGTATCTGTAGAGGAACACATCAGGCTGTAAATATCCAGGAGGTAGGGAAGCTATGAAGGATATCTTCTTCACATATTGTCAAGACTTGGTCCCTTGAGGAAAGCTTTGTATCCCTCTGAGCCCCAGGTCATGGGGTCCTTGATATGGTTGTGCCTGTGTCAACAGCACAAAGGACTGCTGGACTTAACTAACGTTAAGTCAGTGTTAATGTTTGCAGAACTTAACTCACCGGGGCCTTCTCTGCTTCCTACAGGTATGGATTTGTGGATTTCTGTTTTTATTAAATGCTATCTCCTTTCCTAGCATCTTGCTTCTTAAATCGTTCCATCTGAGGTAGTCCTAGGATTTTTTTCTCCTGTAGTTTTGGAAGAATATGGTATTTAACCTGGTCTTGTCCTATACACCCCAGCCCTAGCTTCTTATGTCAAAAAATGAAGGTAGAGGCCACTGCCCAAGTTGGAGGTATCTCACTATGCCTGAGACTCTTTGCTTCTAGGCATTTTTAGGGATGAAAGCACACACACACACATGCACACGCACACGCACACGCACACAGACACACACACAGACACATACAGACACACACAGACACACACGCACACAGACACACACAGACACAGACACACATACAGACACACACAGACACACACGCACACAGACACACATAGACACAGACACACACACACAGACACACACAGACACACATAGACACAGACACACACACACAGACACACACACACACAGACACACACACGCACAGACACACACACACAGACACACACACACACACAGACACACACACACACACACACACACACACACACACACATATTTCATTCCCTGAAACCTCCAATTTCAAATTTGCCATCTAGCGTTCTTTCTTGCCTTCCTCTTTCTATATACTTGAACATATCTTCTTCTTTGCTGAGAACCTTGACTCCCAAGACACCTGTGTACTCCTCCCTTGCTCTGTAGTATGTCAGAAATACTTGTGGATTTCTTTTGCCTGTGCAATACAGAAAGCAGAAACACCTTCTAAACAGGTTTGACATTTCCTTTTTAGACTTTGGATGCTCTTTCTGCCCAAGATGGAGTATTTGCAGTTATAGCACAGATTCCTAAGTCACTTGGTCTGTCTTTCCCGTCCAAACTTTGCATCACTGGGCTTCTGATTCTCATGGCTCTTACAACTGAAGCAATCTGCTTCATTGTTCCCATGTCCCCCAGTTCCCATCTATGTTGATCTTCAGCTGTATAGAACAGTGTACAAATTCTACAAAGGACTACTGTCACCCTCTGCCAGGGTACTTCAACTTGCTACCTAGTGACTGTACCACCCAGCTCTCTTTTGTATAGAAATCACTACTCTTTCCTGGCTTATTTACCCTGTTCCTTAAAAAAAAAAAAAAAAAAGTTTTCAATTTAGGCCTTGCAACAACAACAACAAAAGGTGGTCTGCTTTACATATTGAGCTGGCCTTGTTGGGGTGAGGGGCACTCCCTCTTACTTTGTAATCCCTTACCCCCTGCCATGCAGTTTTTAATTTAGGGATGAATAAGCCAAAGCTGTGTGCCTATACCTTGCACACTATTATTGTTCCTTGCTGAACTGGCCTGTTTTCATGTGCTTGTAGTTTGTATGACACAGAGGAAGATGTCCTGCAGGGTCCACCACGGTGATAGTTGGATGCAGTTTTTAGTGGTACACATACGGAGTGCTGATCCTGAATAATGTCTTCAGATTTCCATTGATTTATTCATTTAGAGAGGAATGTGTACCCTTCTTGGCATGTCATATAAGACTGTATCAAGCTGAGGCCGTTTTATTATGACTTTTCAGCTGAGGTGCAAGTCTCATAGCATAAAATGAACCATTTAAAAATGTTTTTATTACGCTTCTCACAGACGATATTTGGGAACTCAGCCTTCATCCCCATCTATTTCCAAAATATTTTCATTACCTCCCAAAATTGACCACGGGTCCACTGAGCAAACTCTTTTACTATCAGCCTTGTCCAAACAACCACTGACCTGCTTGGGGCGTGGAGGGTCGTTACCTGTCTTGACCATTTCCTAGAAATGAAGCCATACACTAAGCAGTTGTCTTTGTCTAACTCCCTTCACTTGGCTGATGTTACCAGGGGCCCTCCATGTTACAGCTGGTGTCTGGCATGTTCACTTTAATAGCTGAGTCATGGTCCAGGGGGCAGAAGGGCCATACATTCCTTACTCATTCTTCCATGGATGTGCAGTGAGAGGAAAATGGGGGTGGAGACTGGCTTCTGCTTCATTCTAAGCCATGTATTTGCCACGTGACCTTGGATAAGTTCTCACATAGCTGCATCCCAATTTCCTCATTGCTGAAGAAAAATCTAACATCTAACTCTTCACGTTGATGAAATGATTGAATAAGTAATGTCTGAAAAGTTTATAGCCTCAGTAAGCCATTTTACAGCAAGACTCTGTGGTGGAGGGAAAGAGCATATAAATTTGCATTATAGTATGTATTTCTCCTTGTGTTCACTCCTTTAGACTGACCAAAACCTCTCTGCTTTGTTCTTTCAAGAAGAGGCATATCTGTTTCTTCTGTTTTGTGGTAGGCTGTGTTTGGCCCCCACACCATCTCTTCCCCAACACAGGATTTTACATTTCGGAAGCAGTTCACTAGACAGAATGTCTGTAGTGGAATGTTACATAATTCACATTTAGACTTGAAGAGCTCATTATAAAAAACCTGACACACTTCAGAAATATTAAATTACTGCAGATTGTGTGGAGCAAAGAAACATTATTGAAGCATTTCAAAATTCCAGACGAGCCTGAGTTTAACTGATAGGGTTTCACAGCTTTTACTGTGGAAAATGATTTGAGTTGTCACATGGTTTCTGGCCCTGGAGGACTTTAATCTCCTTAATTACAAAGAAATGAATTTCCTAAATAATTTGGAGTTACTTCACAGAATTCGCTCAACCTCTGGCTTTTGGAAAATTAAAGGGGGTGCCAGACCCTTGCTGTGTGCGATTTCCGCCACAGCTTCCCTATCTAAGTTTCCATTCAGACTGGCTCTGGTGTTTCCCATCATTGTTGATACAGGGAGGTACTTCAGAGATTCACAAGTAATGCTCACAGTACTTGAACGTATTACATTTTGCTAAACAAGAGACTCTAGCTGCCCAGGGGAAATGGAGAGGTACTAGATATTGGCTTTTGAAGTGGAAGGAGAGACAATAGTCCAAATTTTATCCATTTTCATAGAGCAGCTTTTCAGAATCTCTGAAATTGTATAAAGCCATGTCTGTGAGCTCCTTTCTATATTTAGGAATTAGGCACCTACTGTATACAGTGCCAGAAGAATGGGAAGATCTGATATCCTGCCACTTCCTGTACTTTGTCCATTCTCAGAAGGCAGACTTAAGCTCTCCCAGTTTCCCCTCCACAAGTGGTCTCATATTGGACCCAAGGTCTTGATTAAACTATGTAAGAAACTCTGGCCTTTTATTTATGAAGTGCTTGGAAAGAGAGTCTGTCAGGCTGTCTTTCAGTCCTGTGATGGGTGTACTCTCCATTCTACAGTATCTTTGTTGATTGGGCAACATTAGCTCCATCATCCGGGTAAAGAAACTGAGGCAGGAAAGCTCAATGGCTTCCTTGGTGTCACACGGCTGGCTTGGCAGCTGTCAAAACTCTAGACTTACCCCTCCAAAGAAAAAAATGGTATGGATAGAAGAGATTTCACTTTCCAAGAGACAACAGGATGTTTCCCAACTGGATGGTCTTTTTTGAAGTGAACCCCAAGCGGTTGGATGAATGTCAAGACAGACCTAACAGAAGAGAGCCAATGGAGGGGTGGGAAGATGACCCCCAGTGAATCACTTTCCTGCCAGACTTGAGCTTCCTTTCATTCATTAGTGATTTCCAGTCCCCGCACCATTGCTCATGACAAGCCTTCCACCTATTTTTTTTAAAATTACTCATGCATTCACTTGTGTGTTTCTTCTGCATGTGTTTATGAAAAGGACCTCCATAAACACATGTAGAAGAAACACACAAGTGTTTACTTCTTGTGGAAAGAAGGTCCTTGTGTGTTCCACAAAAGTGTTGTTGTTTAGGATCCTATAAAACACAGCCAGTCCCATGTGTAGCTTTCATGAAAGTAAACCAAAGTATACGCTTGCTCCTTTGACCCCCAGCATGTGGAGCGATTATGTCGTCTTTGGTTCTGGTCATGCAGGTGTCTTGCTGCTTTCCAAGGCACTGATGCTTCTGCTAGGTTTCAGTTCTTTGTGGACCAGCAGCAGTATCAGAGTTGCATGGTCTTGGTTTACTCACAGTCTACACTAGAGTCTAGTAAATATTTATTGCAATAAAATGAAAAATGATAGATAGTAAGAGTATGTCAATAAGTGACCAATCATTGTGACCCTGCTGTACCCGATGGGCGTGTCTTTGGAAAGAAGGTGTTGGTATGTACATAATGCCCCACAGATGTTGAAGACATGCTCATTTTTTTAATGTGTGGTTTCAGAAAGCCCATTCCACAAAGGCAATTATCTCTTTTCTTTACCTGGAAAGCTTAGATCTTCTAATTCAAGTGCTTACATACAGAGATAGTATCCTTTGAAAGAAACTAATTTGGTTATTTTAAAAAATCTAACCAGGTATCATTGAATAAGGTGGACATTGCCTCACAATTAAGTTTGAATGTAATTTTATATGGCTTTCATATTAAGTCTTATAGTTAAGCCATCTTTAATTGTCATGATTAAGAGGGTTAGGCCATTATTCTTTTTGAGCTGCGGCTGGCATTCGAGGCCAGTGCTCTTAGATTAAGCAGTTCTAATTCTGTGGAACAAGCTAAAAATTAGTTTTACGATTTCAAGAAGCATTTCTAGTATCTTTTTTTTTCTTAATATCGATAGTGGATAACTAGTGAGATGTTTATTCTCAGTGGATTCTCAGCTACGACTATCAGATAGGGGCCAGGGAAAAACTATTGACAAAGGTAGTATGTTTATTCAATTTAAATGAGATCTAAGGCGAAAGTGCATGTGTAGCATTGAGGTCAGTGTATTGAGCGTGTCTAGTAAGTGCATAGTAAATGCTAGCTTTAATTGAAGTGTCTGTTGTTGTAATCATCGTCACTCTCCTCCTAATGGCATCCATTCTTCATAATACTCAGTATTTTGTAATACATGTTCAGGAAAGACAGAGTGAGCAAAACGTGGGTCTCCCATTCCTTTCTTTTCCCACATTAAATGCTTGTCTGCTCTTACAGCTAAGGGAAAAGCTGACATAAAAATTGGCTTGCTGCAAACTTCCTCAGCCCCATTTGTCACCTTACCCTTGGAACCCAATTGCATGTCAACTCTATGTCCCCTCTGATGCCTGCCAGTGAGGGACAGACTGCAGGTCACTCCCCTATGATCTGCCTTCGCTGTTCAGGCTCTGATCAAGCTTGGCTGATGGATGGGTGGCCTGATGTTGGAAATGTCTCCACGGGGCTGGTCAGGAAATCTGTCTTTGTGATATTTTCTGGGTGGTCTCTAGTGCTTGGCCATCAGGAACATGGGCAACAAAGAGCTGGGGTTTGCTACTTTTGGAAATTTTAAGTTTCTTAGCTTTCTAAACTGCTTTACAAAGGATGTGCTCATTCTCCTTGTGATGTAAACTCCATCCACGGCCTCATAAACTCAGACTGAGGCGAAGAAATTCATCCACAAAGACTAAGATGTTCTTGCTGTTGCATGTTCATTTCCTGAGGATTCTGACTATTTTCTTGCTTTGATTTGCAGCACTCCGACAGAGTGAATGACATGCACGGTGTGGGGTGTCCTTTCTGAAGGGAGGAGCCTTTCTCTTGGAGAGGATCCTCGATGAGCCTGGCCGAGGCCCGGGGTCTGTGTGAAGAGGACTAAGGATTAAGTAGGATGTCAACTGAGACAGAACTTCAAGTAGCTGTGAAAACCAGCGCCAAGAAAGACTCCAGGAAGAAAGGTAGGGCTAGCCATGCGCGCTTCACAAGGCTGCTTTTCTGTGGTAACTCTAGAACAACAGAAAAACAGAGCTGTGCAGCAAGGTGTTATTTTTCTGGTCATTTTGTGCTCATGTTTTGATGGCTGTTATTCGCCAGGTACAACTCCTAGTTATTTTTGTAAGACAAAGGGTCCTTCTGCTTACGTCTTCTAGCCATTTCTCCAGCATGGTCAACCCCTGTTGACCCCACCTCTGCCCCCACTTTAGACTTTCTCCCAGTTGCATCTGTCTTTTGCATATTACCTTGCTTCTCACACTCTGACCACACCAGGCTACTGAGGGCTGATTAAGGCAGACTGTGGAGGCCATCCCCAGTAAGTGTCCAGTATCTGCAGACTGCACTGCTCATGAGTTCCCAGGTGATGCCAGTCTGGAGGCCACATTGAAAACCACAGCTATCAACAGAAAGCCTGTTCTTGCTCATTGCCTTTTCTTCATGGATCAGTACCCGTTGTCCAGGCTGGGTTTTGTTCAGCCTCCTGAGCCTTTTCTCAGTCCCCAATGGAGATGGAAGCTTGGTTGCTTTGCTTCAGTTGCACTTTTGTAGTACCTCACTTTACTTAAAATGTCATCTGGAGTAGCTACTCTTAGAGCTAGGCCCTGTGCTCCCCTCAGGACTCTCAGCACATGGAAAGCACATAAGAGAAGGTCCACAGGTAACTGGTGATGAGGATTGACACGTCCAGAGTCCCTTACAAAGATCATTTTATCGTTATGCATATGTTGGAGGGTTGGTTCCATGGCTTTCTGAATACGCCTATTGTTAAGTGTGTGCCCTTTGGTGGCTAGTAGTGTGTTTATGTGCCCCCCTTCTCTCTCTTTCTCTCTCTCTTTCTCTGTGGGGGTATATGTGTATGTTCATGTATGTATGTATGTTATGAATGTTGTATGTTATATGTGTTGTACATATGTGTGTGTTATGTGGTGTGCGTGTGTGTGTGTGTGTGTGTGTGTGTGTG